>JAKGSA010000026.1:1070382-1109975 GCA_033558755.1 Philaethria dido | reverse complement strand
TTCTCGCGCCACCCTCTAACGCTTACAAATTAATTCTAAACTGATTTGTAGTCAATTCGTTGGTAAGTTCGAAATATTGGATCATCTTGAAATTGGTGATCTTTAGGAAAATTTGTTTCCCACAGAACTGTTACTTTTACTAGTATAACACGTTTTAACCTTCTAGAGTAAAGAAAAATGTCCTGTCTGGATGACGAAACATCAGCATCCTCTATCATCAATCCTTCATCAATCTTAGGGTTATTTGGTACTCTTTTTTGAGTGCCTTACTCAATTTTAGATTCTATGTAAGTGTTCTAAACGAGGCTTCCATCAAAAATTGTATTAGTCGTTAGTTGTTATATTTCTCAGTGCTCTTGGAATTTAAAATTAACTGCTTCACGTATGCTTTTTAAAACCTTATCATAGCGTCCTGATATTTGGCCGTTATCTAGGAGTACCCTACATCGTACCAATAAGTGTTTGGCTCTTCCTATTGCTGATGACGTAGTATGATTTTTCGGTGGCTTAACCTTTTTTTACCAAATTAATTTAATCCAGCTGGAAGCCAATTATGAATTAAAGCTCACGGGTCACGGATGCCTTCTGTGGTTAAAATTAGTAACGACGCAACTGCAGCAATATTCTCTACAAAATTCTTTTGTATATTTAGATCGAAATAGATCCAATACATCTATCAAAACAAAACACCCTATTACCCGTCGAATCAAATATAGCGAATATTTGATTCGACGGGTATATCGTTGAAAGACAATTCTATAGAAGTATTTACCTAGTAACTTTAAATGAAATAACTTGACTGGATTGATCGTCTATATTTTAGTATTTTAATATACATTTTTTAAAATTCGACGTACCTTAGGTATACTTTGAGTTTGGTGAGGTTTGTTAAAATTTCGATACCGATCTCGATCTCGAAGTTTGATTGCCATCAATTCAAGATCAATTGCCATCCTGCACAAGAACACAATTCTAACCTAAATATTACGCGACTTTTTGTATAATGAATACCTCGGAATATGAATACTAACACTAAAATATTTTCGTACACTACGTACGTAACGAGTAGAAGACTGTTGGTTTTGCGCACATATACATATGTATTTTCAAATTAAATGATTACGTCCCTGTTGGACGAGGGATAGGCAGAGGGAACCAGAGAACTTAGAGTTAAGACACTCCGTTTTTCTTTCAACCGTTCCCCACTTTCCGCCGGATTGAGGAATTGCGTGCTGAGTGGCGGAACTCAACGCCGCGCTTTGTCTTCTTACCACACCCAGGAAATGAAAATACTAAATATTATTTAAAACTTTCATTACCTGGAGTGGGAATCGAACCCACAACTAGTTGCGTTTACAGTCACACGCTTGTGCCTCTGCGCCACGACAGGCGTTCTAGATAACTGATTCTGGATTAGGTGTTCTAGTCTTAAAAGTCAGTTACTCTACTAGGTATCTACTCGAAGTCCTAGGGTTTCATTCTAACCTATGCAATAGTTTCAGACATGTGCGCATCCAAACATTCTTTTCTTACTGTATTCTCTACATTTACATCTACATTTATATTGTTGATTACAGACCACTTAAGTACCTAAATATTTTAAAAGTCTGTTGCCTACTTATTTTAAAAACGTCCTGCATCACGTTGTTTGTTTAAAAGTTTTTTTATTGACTATTTTATAATAAGCACGTTTCTGAGTTCCGTAATGATTATGAAACCACCATTTCCTAGACCGATACAATAGAGACGTCGTGGCCGCGCTCCAGACGACTATATTTCTTTAAGAGAAACTTACGTGGCCGTTTTACGGTTCGATTAAGTGCAATTCTATTTTTTGACTGTTTTTTAGAATAAATATTGCTACTGTATAATATTGTTAGAATTTTGTCAAGGAAAACACAAGGTTAATTATTTAAACATTGTTATCATTTTATTATGCATTACTAACAAGTCTTGGTTTCGCCTTGTATAATTGGCAACAAAAAATGACTCGTCCAAAGTTTTTTTGTAGTAAATCATATTTTGTAATTGAATTTTAAGCCTGTTTAATCTTTAACCGATGGAGCTGAAATTTTGAAATTACGGATTATATCTTACCAAAAACATTGTCATGTAAGTAAAGTATGTAGGCGTTGGTAGTACTGTAAAAAAATATCATATCTTCTGGCGCTTCGTTGACTTAAAAAGCGTATATAAGTTTTGATATGAAATTATTTATTATTTTTTTTTTCTCAGTTTTAAGTATTTTTTTTTCATAGTTACTTTATTTTTATTACAATAAGCATTGTTTTGTTTTTCTTTTTTGTTATAATTTGTTTAGATGTTAAGTGAGCAACATTTTTATTTTATTTTCATGATGTGTTAGCCTGTAATTGAGACGTGCTATGCTGTGCTAATAATATAAATGTATATAGAGTGAGTTGTAACTCAACAATATAAATGGTATCATAGTATGTAGCGTTGACTTTCCAATAAATAAATAAATAAATAGATATGTAGGCTTCATTAAATTGAATGGCATGGCTCCGATGGTAACAGCACCCCTAAATGACAAAACCATCGACCATATCTGCTTATAGTCTCAAAAGATTGATTGAATGATAAAAACCGGAAAAAATATATCTTCTAGAGAGCCAAACTAATTACAACATGCTAACTTAACACTGTACCTCTCATCAATGTGTACATCATTTTGCGTCAGTCCGAGTCTTAAGTTCTCTTTAATAAAATGTTTACATATTTGTCAGCTATATTTTTTTTACTTTTTATTTCCTAAAAAAAGCTTTAAAAACATCTAAACCCTCGCAGTAAATTTCTTTTATAATATATTTATAGCTCTACAATTCACAAGTCAACTAAGTTTAGTAAACTTACTATAGTTGTTTGTTTACAAACGCAGATAAAATTTTGAAATAATATTTTTATCAAGTTACTTTCAGTATAACAACACAAATAAACAATTACGTATATTTATATAGATTTTGATGTTGTTCTTGAAATTTCTTTATATAGACTTATTTATTTACAGTAGTGTTTTTAGATAACAATCATAAAAGCATTATTGTAGATATATTAAATTTGAAAACTGAAACCATTTTTATACCAAAATCATTCGTTTGCTATCAAAATAAAATGCTTCCAAATATTTTACACAATTTTTGGTATTAAACATATGTTTTAATCGAAACTATGAACGCAGATTGTCTTAAAAATTGTAAAAATATAAAAAATGACTACTTCGTTATTTTTTTTATTTCACACAACTGAAAACTCATTTCATGGTGACTTTAAAAATGTTGTATTCTTAAATATCATCCACACCATCTGGATATGTGGCATTCCAGTACTGTGCGGTTTTGTAGGAATTCCCTTCTACGTGCCACTGAACTGTGGAATGGCCTACCTGCGGCAGCGTTTCCAGGTCGATACGAAATGGGTACCTTCAAAAAGCGCGCCTACTTCCACCTCAAAGGCCGGCAACGCACCTGTAGTTTCTCTGGTGTTACACAGGGCCGTGGGCGGCGGGGATCACTTACCATCAGGTGACCCGAACACTCGTTTGCCTTATCCTTTTCATAAAAAAAAAAGAAAAGAAAAAAAATACTAAAAAATGTTGTTAGTTATATGCGCCTACATATTTAATATAGCAATAGCATATTTGAGCAAATTTGATATTTTTTTTATATCTCGGCGCAGTTGGATAGCGTGGTATCTGATTGCAAAGCAAATGCGAAAACTGTTGATATTAAGTTCACATTGACCCTGCTATGCGGGAAAAAGTGTGAAACTGCAGATAAAATATATTTTTAACCGACGTCAATGAAAGGAGAAGGTTCTAAATACAACTCGACATTTTTTGTGTTACCGCATAACTTTACTGGATAAAAAAAAATTTGATGATTTTTTATATTGTAGCTAGTGGTAGTTAGTGACAGTATATATGGTAGTTCTCATATAAACCATACTTAAAATGAGGTAAGATGTGTAAGGTTTTAAGTTATTTGTTAACCTTTTTTTTTTAGTGCATTTTATTCGAAAGTTCTTTTTGTTAAAATTTAAATCTTTTGTTTTACAATTATTCATTAGATATATAATATTTTTTTAAGAAAGACAAGGCAAAAGAGATTGTCACCTGATGGTAAGTGAACACAGTCACCCACGGCGTAACACCAGAGTAGCTACAGGTGTGTTGCCAGCCTTTAAGGTAGACATGCCATAGACGCGCTTATGTACATATATAGGTTAGTATTTAGTTTTATTTTATTTAATTATTACTGTGAATTCAAACATATATATTGTCTTCATTGGAATAAAATTAAAATAAGTAAAATAAAAAGAAATATATAATAAAATAAATAAGTAAGTAATAATAAGTAGTAAGATTTAAAGTAATCAAAATTAATTGTTCCATAAAATATGTAGGTAAAACATAACGATTTTCTATTACTTTATATGCACATTGTTATATATTTTGAGGTACTTTTTAAACAATTAGGAAATTTCAAAATAAGCTATTTCATGTATATTAACTATTACCAGATGTATGAGATACATGTAACTAAATCAATACATAACGCAGCCATAACTACCGTTGAAAGCTAAAACTTGACTGAAGATTCCTTGGGAAGTGTGGAGTAGCACTAAAAGAATAATTCCTGAAACTTATAAGAGAACGGGGAACATAATTTTACGATTTGCAGTCGAAACTATCAATTGTCCATTTTTTTATTTACCAAATGTATGTACTTAATAGTTCGCATAAAAAATAAACAAAGAAAATACATAAAAAAGGGTCGGACTGAATAATCTTATTGGAGATACTATTTATTTACATCTATAATAAGTATAACCATTTTCTCAGTCTGTTTAAAAAAAGTGTGATGTTGAGTTCTGCTCCTCAACACAAAATGTACCAAAAACGGATAGACAGAAGAATAGGGGAAACGGACCCCTAACACCGGGAAACGGAACTCCAAACTTTTTATCTATCCTGCACTATGCGGAAACCATTTGAAAATAACACAGATAAATTAAAGATGTTAGTGTTTACAATAATTATAAGTTATATGAATGTGTATTCTTTTAAGCAAATAGTCTACTGAATTAAATTTCTAAGCGTATAATATGTTATATATATATATATATATATATATATAATTGAACAATGGAATGACATGGGATACATTTTCATTTTATAAACTTCAATACAAATAATAATTTAGGACAGACAGATAAAAAACTGATTTTATTATATACGAAATTTATTATAATTTCAGAGTCTAATATAAACTTCATTGTATACTTTAAGCTTAAATTAATAAAACAGATCAAAACATTATGCTCACAAGCTCACAATAAATAAAAGTAGATGCATAAGCACGTCACAAAAAAGATCACTCGATCATAAATCTTTTGAATCCTCTGGCACACATAAAAATAATTTTGAGCAAAATATGTTAAAGGAATTACATACATTTTGAAACCACATAGGTTTATCTTTCCACATGATAAACACATAGAACACTGGGACTCCGAGGGCTATAAAAGCGATACCTATACCGATTTCCATAGGTTTTTGTATGCCTGAGAAAACTACTAGACTTGTACAAATGACGAGAAATGCAATTGGTAGTAGGAGGTTTACTCGTATAGGTCGTGACAGTTCGGGACGCGTGTACCGTAACCACAGCAGTCCAGCCACCGAGAAGAGTATAAATATCGCCTCGACAGCAGTTACGTAAACAATTAGCGACTCCACGCTGTTCGATGACAGAAGCACGAGGGTTACTAAACACTGAAAAAAAAACAAACAAATAATTAAACAATGTGTTCGTTATTAGTAGACAATTCCAATATTTGTGTTAAAAATCGTAAAGTTATTAAGTTTATAGTTTTATATAGCGAATTTAATATATGTATACTACTAATTTTGTAAAACTAAAAAAAACTTAAATAAACTTATTATAAAATTTTATTGACTTACTATCGGATATATATACCTAATTAGTTATTAAAATTATTGTGTTGCGGTATAAGGTTGCAGAAAATAAATCCTTGATATATGCTCTGCTTTGTTAAGAATATTTTAATTTAATGTATGTAGGTCAAGGGGGTCACCCAATGGACACGCTATGACTTATTCCGCAAAATGTTTAATGCCATTTATTAAAAAAATATTCAACAATTTATATTATTAACAAAAACTTGAATGTTATAACAAAAAAGAAAGGATGCAGTAGATTTCTCTACACTCTATGAGAAAATTACAATATTATTGAATATAATGTCATATCATTACCGCGGATAGCAACTTCATACTTATTACTTTGATTTGCAGTTGCTGATGTAAATCTAACGTTAATAGCAATTAATAATAAATGGAGAAAGCTTTATGAAAACATGTATTTCTCTTCAATTAGGTAGAAAGTATTTTATTCAATATGGAAAATATGACTTATAAACATATACATATGTTAGTATGTATATATTGAACATGCGTACAACCGGTTATGAATAGGTTTATGTACTTCCATTGAACTTACCATAAAAATTAAAGATGGTACGGGAGTTAAACGCTTCGTATCGATTAGGGAAATAGCAAGGGGCAGGTGTCCATTCCTGGCACCAACAAAAAACAGCCTTGAAGATGCATATATAGCTCCATTCAAAGATCCGAATGTACATAATGCTACAAATAATGGCATAATCCAAGACATTACACCAAGTATTTTTTCACTAAATGTGACAGCCACGGCTTCTGAAGAGCGTATCTCGTCATTAGAGAGCACTATAAAGTATGCTACATTAGTCAACGCGTAGACGAGTGTTACTACTGGCATGGATATACAAATTGCTCGGGGAAGGTTCCTGTAAAAGTGATCATTTTCAAAATTAATTTATTTTATATCTTAGTTAAATATATATCTAGGTACAAACTAGATATGCAATCGTGAAATAAATATTTACGTCAGTTATACTTAATTAACGTTAAAAAGTCATAACTTATGCCCAAAAAAAAGAGCTTTTTAAGCTTAACAACTTAAACTTACCTATAAGGTTCTTTAAGTTCTTCTGTTACAAAATTTAAATAATTCCATCCTGAATACGAAAACAATCCAGTGTAGAAGGCTATAGAAATATCACCAGGTTTTGTAATGGTACCTTGCATTATGGATTCAATGTTTTCCGTGTGTCCAGAACTCAAATACCATATGCTAGCAAAGAACGGTACCAATAACGCCAATATTTTTGCCACCGTAAAAGAATCTTGCACTCGAGTCACCCATTTAACGTTGAAGCAGTTGAGTGCAGTAAGAAAACCTGTAACATATAAATATATCCCTGTTTTATTTATCAATTTAGGGTCGGCAACGCGTAAGTGATGCCCCTGGTGTTGCAAGCGTCCATAGGCCACGGTAACCACTTACCATCAGGTGGGCCGTGTGCCTTGTTGCCACCGTCGTGGTATAAAAAAAAAATGGCTATTTATTAGTCAACTATAACGTTTAGGATAATACTAAATACTTAATAATTAAATGAATTTTAATACAAAAATGCCTTGACATTACTTCCAATAGATGAATTCAATGGTAAATATTAGCAGTAGTCATTAAATGTCAAATTGTAATTTGATATGACCCATTAATATAACAATATATTCTTCTTGTTATAAAATTATAATCTTACTGTACGTTTGATATCTATTTCTTTTTTATTGATATAAAAATTATTTAGATCATTTTTAATATTATCTTTACATGTATATTGCAATAAATAAAAATATGCCATTTAAAAATAGTACAATTAATAGTTTTTTCACATTAAAACAGTTTTCTATTCCCATCGGTACGCAACTGGATAAAAATAAACTCATAGTGACCGATCTTAACATTCTCTCAAGCGCGATAATGTATTAAATTTTTGTGTATAAAATATGTAATATCTTTGCATAAAGTATTATATGTTTTTTATATTGAACTATCAACGTCGCGTTGTGACAATGTTGGCGACACAGAGAGGTAGTGGGTTCAAAGCCCGCACAACGGCGGCATTATATCGACCGGAGTTGAATTTTTTTTTCCCTTTTACTAATGCAATTAATGATAAGTTAAATAGAAAAGTTCTATCAAAATTAAACAATAACAAAGTGAGAGCGATAATAAGCCATTAGATGCCCTTAACGTATACCACGTTAGGTGATCGGATAATTTCGCACAAGAGTACGTGTCATGATGCGGGAGGAAGCCGCCATTATCTTGTCAGGCACAATCAGCAATGCGCGCCACTACGACGACTACATAAAGACGCGGATAGGCGACAAAAGTGATACCCGGACAGGCGGGACTGAGGCATTCATTCATATATTGTTATCGTGTTATCAACAATAGTATGCCTTTCATTGTCATTAATTTATGAAAGAGTAGTATATTAGTTTATCGCCTATTCAAATTCAAATTCGTAATGTACTGTTTTTAAATAGACGCTCTTTTCTGTTCTATGGAATATTCAAATGTGTATGCAAACATATAATTTCTAATTAGAACTGCAGGTAATAGAAAATTTTTACACATTTTTCTTACTACAAGCATCATCGAATAACTATAACTGATCAGAGCTTCTAAAGTTTGTCTTTCAATCGCTTAACAAACAACAGCAGTTTATCACGTTCATTTTAAATTTGAGACGTGTATAAGGTTGAATAAAAAGAAAAGCAATTATGTATCAATTCGTGGAACAGCTCTGTAAAGGAGGAACAAAATAAATAACCGATATTTTCAAGTTGGACTTAAGTCCCGCTGAGTACTGCGTATTTTCAAGCATCATTACAAAAGTTTAAGCAAAGAATATAAAAGAGTTGCCACGTGCGTTCTGACCAAAATGGTTTCTACATTTTTTCTTAAAAACTTAATATTTTATTTTATTTTGAAATCATTACAATTGTTTTTCAATTCATATATTTTTTACATTAACAAAAACTCAACGCTTAATTTATAAAGCCATACTAAAAAGGCAGAGGCATCTGCAACTACCTAATGAATACTTTTTTGATTAAAGAAAAACATAAATATATGCATATTTAGATTTAAGAAGAAACGTTTTGTGTTTTTTTAAGTTGTAAGTATATTCAAAACTAAAAAAGACAAGTATTTAAGTTTGGAGTTCGCAGAAAAGCTTTACCAAGAACGTACATCATCGAACTGCTAAAGCAGGTTTTTAAATGCATTATTCTCGCAATTATGATAATATATATGATATATAGTAATACTGCATATTTTTATAAGCTTCACATAACTTGACATAACATACATCTCATGCACCGTGTGGGGTATCCGAAAGAACCCAGTTTTATTGATCAGATTTCCTATGTTTTACTGGTATTACTTATTGTTACTTCTTAGAAATTTAGAAGAAAATTACACTTTGTCTTATCAGACCGGGGTATAAAATATTTTTCCGATTGGTATACGAACCGATATGTACTTAAATAGTTCAATTCAGTTCTTTTATAATGGTGCGTTGAACGTACCATTTGAACCTATCTAAAATTCTATAAATAACAAATGTATTTTGACGTTTGTGAAAATATTTTAAAATAATGTGAGGAGGGAGGAGGAATATATTTCATAAAACTTTTATAGATCAATTTTACTCATAGAAATTTGTTTCATAAATTTTAGTATATAAAACTTGATGATAAAGTATGTTATGTTAATAACAGAAAATTTTATTAAAACCTCTACCATATAACTTTTAAAATTTATTTTTATACCTATGTGTGTTTAATTTGTTTAATATTCATAATAATTATCAGTATTGAAACTAAACATTTGCATATATGTAAAATATTTTAATAATATTATAATGACAATGTTTTTAACCATATTTAAAAGACGATATTGATATTAAAACGTGTTATAACAATGAATTTTCTTTTTAAATTTGTATGGCATTTACATTCACGATCTTCGTGTGTGTTTCATAAAATATTAGGTAGGAGTATTAGTGAATTTCAACATTATACTATAAACGTTTTACATAAATGACGCACTTTTGTATGAACAGAAGAATTTGTCCATGTCCAATCGTATGTAAACAAACGTAAAAAAACAATTGAATAATCAATTTTGATAATATACGTAATGAGCATTGTCTTACTACCGCCTCGTTTGTTTAACTATGGTTAACTGAAACACATGTACGTGTGCCACACATGTTAAGGTCATCTACTACGATTTTGATTAAAATAACATAATTAATTAAATGAATTCAAATTCAAAGCTACCCCTTCCCTCCTATCTTTCTGCGTTATAAGCACATAATTTAAATTATTTGACAAATGTAGAAAAAAAAATAAAATTAATTGTGCTAAAAAAGATAGAAATATTCAGCTTGTAGATTTGACTGTAATTTGGGGGTAATAATAAAATATTATACAGGTATACTGTAGTCTGTTTAGACAACAACACAACAACAGTTTGATACAACCATGTGATACCTTCAAATAAGTAAAAATTACATCAAGAAGATAGCGTTATTATGTATCGCGTCGAGAGTGAAAAATCAAGATTTATACTTACATGTGACAACAGCGGCAATGAGGCTGACAGCGTCTGCGGGCGGTTCACAAGCAGGCCATAAAGGCTTAAGTATATTCTGAGCAAAAGTTAACGCAGTAATAGCGTTCCCTGTTGGCACTAATATGAACAATGCCACCCAAAGGTAAAGGAATGCAGGCAAGTCCCCAAAAGCTTCTCCTATATACGCGTAATCACCTCCAGATTTTGGAATCATTGTACCTGTAAATAAATAGCCAATAAAGAGGTTCAGTAATTTCTAGTTGAATCTAAAAATTAAAATTTATATTCTTAATAAATAAGTTTGTTAATATAACTTGAACAAATTACTCTGCTTTTATCATACATGTTATGGAAAAGTAAGCTATTTTTTCTTTCTATAAAGTGTCTTAGTTAATCAGTTCCGGTCACTAGTAGTGTTAACTAGATGATAATGAAAAAACGTATAAACTAAGTAATTAATAATTACGTTACATGATTTTTTACCATTTCATATTTGACTTCATACACTGTGTAGTAATACGTAATTAAACGTAGGCCAACATAAATTATACACTAAAACATGGTCTTTATGCATTGAAAATTCAAATGAAAATTATCTTTTATATGTATACTATATATTTAGATTTGAAAAGCAGGTTTGTTTGCAAAGTGTATGACAGTATGTTACTTTTTTTTTTTTTTTTTATACCACGACGGTGGCAACAAGGCACACGGCCCACCTGATGGTAAGTGGTTACCGTGGCCTATGGACGCTTGCAACATCAGGGGCATCACTTACGCGTTGCCAAAACTTCGTTAATATGAAATTAAGTTTTTCAAAACTTATTCAGTTAACAATAATTACAATTTAAGATCATTGACCTTCTCGTCATTCTGAAAAAGAAACTTGCCACGCAACACTGTCAAGATGCAAGTAGTTCGAAGAATTAAGTATATATTAAAGTTATCTCAGTTTTTCATACACCTCAGGACAATGACTTTATGTTAATTATTACTATCAAAAATTGTTGCATATTAATATTTTTATTAGAGCATTCTCATTTGTTAATTATATTTTATTTTTGATAGAATATATATAATTTATTTTAATATACTACGTTATCTAATTCACAAAGCGCAAGAGAAAGCTCACTCAAGGAGCTTACGTGTGTCCTCTGATCATTGCATCACATTATATGCAATGCAAATTTGTCTGTCAACATTATGATGATGAAAATATGTTTAAAGAACTTAATATTTGAGTAAAAATTAATACTTAGTTTCAATAAAGATTTTTATATAAGCGGTTTTTATATCTAATTCGCACTTAGTGGAAAACCTTGACCTCTATATGTGAAAGGTATACCCCGCGATCTGTATAACATTACTGTTACTTTATTACGTTACCTAATAACTACACAGTAATAATATTTTCAAACCAGCTCTTAAATAAATGATTTGAAATGATCGAAAAGATCATTTTATAAGATGTATTAAGTTATATATCAGCTCAGCTCAGGCTCAGCAAACTAATTTTTTTTTCGTTTCCTTTTACGTCATTCTTAAATATTTATTTATACTTATACAAATGTATAACAGCGACACAATTACTGTTTTATTAAGTTTCATTACAGATAAAATTGGCAATTTGACAATTGTTTCAAAACACGTCTATATGTAAAATGAAAATTATAAATTTAAATTTCATACATATTAAGTTTATAATTAATGTTATTATAATTTATAATATCTATACATATAATAAAAGTGTAAACGGGACTAATTCTGTATATTGAATATAAATTAAAAAGATTACTTTTAGAAGTCTTCAACACAGAAGTAACAGAAGCGAAAATATATATATATATATTTTTTTATGGATAACGGATGACAAACGAGCTGAAGGACCAACTGATGTTAAGTGGTTACCTTCGCCCATGAACATCTACAACACCAGAGACGTTGTAGATGCGTTGCCAACCTAGAGGATACAGCTGAGGACAATGTAGTAGTCTGCTATCGGAACCACCACATTTTGGGGAAAGGATGGGTGGGAAAGAGGAAAACCTGGCTTACATGCCATCGGACCGGAACACATCATAAGATATTTTTTTTTTTTATAGATAACGGATGGCAAACGAGCAGAAGGACCACCTGATGGTAAGTGGATACCTTCGCCCATGAACATCTACAACACCAGAGATGTTGTAGATGCGTTGCCAACCTAGAGGATACAGATGGAAGAGGAGGACAATGTAGTATTCCGTTCTCGGAGCCACCACATTTTGGGGAAAGGATGGGTGGGAATGGGAAAACCTGGCTTACATGCCATCGAACCGGAACACATCATAAGATATTTGGCGGTTCGTCTTTGACATGATAGTGGTCGTGAGCCAGACGGAGGACGAACCTCCTACCACCAAACTACTGGGATACCCGCCTCTTACGGGACTCTACCCAGCGGTGGAAGGGAATTGTATTCTAACCTCGTCCCCTCACATGGAAAAAATATAATTAAATTAGTTATAATTTAATTAGGGAAAAAATATATTAAAATATAATTTTTGAAATACACTGAAGGGATTTTTACGAAACCTTTTTGTTATAGGTAGCTATTTGTCTCCGTTAACTTATAGGATATATTTGATTTGAAAGACTAAACATCTGATGTGAAACCCTAGCAGTCCGACTTATCTGTAAGACATAAATATACTGCCTTAGGAAAAATTGTTCAACATGATTAGTATTTTCTGTTGACACGTTGACAAACACACGTCTGGAGCACCTGCTGTGGAATCCTAACATCCCATCTAAATCTTAAGAGATATAAATATGGTATATTTAAGAAAAGTTGTTCTACGCGATGTACACTTTCTATTCATATATAAAAAAGATTAGAAGAACAAGATGGGAGAGTTTAGATATCAAACTCATGAGTAAGTAATTAGCTAGGAGACCAAATTATCAATGTCAACGGGTGGTAAATGAAATAATTCAAGGGTCATAAAGTCAACAGTATGCTTATAGCGTTTTAATTTTAAGATCAAAGATAACGTAGATCAATGATTTTTTATTAAGATACGTTTTTTGAAGTTGGAGATATATAAGTTCATATTATAATGGTAATGTAATTGAAAATTGTAAATAGATTTTTTTTTTAATATTAAAACAGATATTTTACGTTAACATCTTATTAACTACACTCTTTCTATCTATGAATGTAAAAAAAGTCTTGCAGCGTTATTTTGACCTGCTATACTGTTCAATTGGCTTAAAAATTATCTAACTGATTATTTTCAATTTTCAAGGTGCACTTGTTTAATTCTGATGATAATATAATATTTTCTCAGCATGAAGAATAAGAAGATAATAATTTTAAGCGTATTCTTTATAGTTTATAGAAATATACCTACGAACTAAGAAAATATTACTTTGTCGTTAGTATAGTATGTACTTATATAAAAGTTCATATGGGTATAATAAAATATATTTTTTTATGCTGACTGCAACAAATTGAACCAACGGAGCCGAAGGGAGACGTCCATAAGTAGTAATGTAGTTTAAATATTTACGCGCACAGCACATGATAACCGAAATAAATGTTTATAAATAAAACTGTTGACGCCATCGTAGCGCAGTTGGGGCGTGTTAAGACAGAGGTTGTGGGTTAGAATTCATCCTCTCCGCATGCATAATTAGCATTTAGCATAATTGAAAGCTGATCTTTCAAAAATATGATCCATATTTTTCATTTCATGTTTAATGAATTACATTAAATTCGTTTATATAATATTTATCAGTTTTCTTACATACAATTAAGCATAAAGATAATAAAACTTGCTGAGAGGAATATGAATCTAGGACCTCATCCTACTAATAAAAAGTAATTGTTGTAATGCATTTAGCTAAGAGTGCAGAAAAGACAATAAAATAAAAATAATTGATATTTTGTCATGATTTTTGATTTTTTGATTTTTTTTGATTGGTTTTCGAATTTTTACAGCAAATACAAATATTACTACATAAAATTTCTTTTAATATTTCGTAAATAGGTAGATATTTTACAAGCGGTTTAAATAAATAGAGACAATCGAAAAATCAGCTGTTTAAATTTCTTACGCTTCGGATGCTTTATATTTTTTACTCTAAATAAAAAAAATATTGTGATTCGTACTAGAAAAATCTTATCAGATGATTTATTCAAAAAGTTTTTTAAGCGTTTTTTTTCCTATTAAATAGGTACCTTCCGAAAATTTCTATAACAATTATACATATTTATGTATAATTATTATAGGTGCGAATATATGAAATATACTAATTAATGACGCATTACACTTACCTAATTCTGCGTAACAAAGAGCTCCAATCATGGACATGAACCCCGAAAGTACCCACACTATTAGGGCCATGCCCTTCGAGCCTGCGTGTTTCAAGGCCAGACTGGGGGATACAAAGATACCAGACCCCACTATAACTCCCACAATAATCGCCACGCCATTCATTAGGCTCAATTCTTTTTTCAGCCGTATCCCTTCATTTGATTCTACTTCTGCCTCTGCGGATGTGCCACTTTCACCTACATCCATGGACTTGGGCGTGAGGCCCTCTGTAGCCGATACTTTAGCCATTTTAAAAAAAATAAACTAAATTGTTTACAAAATAAGCTATAACCTTCACTTTTTATTCAAAATATTGAACATGTTTCAAGCAGAACACATGGTTCAAACTGTGCCTGCTGCGGAAACCGTGATTCTCCGTCACGCAAGCATTGCATCACACTGCGCTAAGGTACCGCGGGAAACACCACGTGCAATCTAAAACACCATCGGCCAGCCTTGTCCTGATAATAGAACGCCACTGGTTTACCACGAAACAGATGCTGATAACACACTACGTAATATAGTTCACTGTATTATTATTTCTGAATAAATATCCTTTTAGATAGGTTAAAATTTTAATATATACAAAAGGCCAACGTGCGAGATTTATAAAAAAGATTTGAATAAAAATTCGCGGAATTTATATATATTTTAAAATTATTTAATTAGATGAAGTGTATACGGGAAATTTATATGCCGGTAACGATCGTAACTACTGCTCGACGCGGTACAGAATACACGTTCAACGCTCCCCGTCCCCACTTTACTATTCATTTTACTTCCAAGTTAACCACGAGTCCGACAGTCTACCGCCAATACATGACTCAAGTGAGAAAACATCATAAATCGTTATTAGTGTAGGCTAAAATAGAACGTAGTTAGATGATATTAAAGCATATTTTCAGATCATATACTAGTTTTCGAATTCATTGCCAAGTATGAACAACGGGTTTTGGCTGTCTCTTTCACATCTCTTTAACCACGTGTACGAGTGGCACACATTTTTAAGTATATAGTTTTAAAATTTCAGTCTGATAACGTAAATGTCCTTTTCAGTTAGAAGCGTCGTTTGAGGAAGTTACTGTCACTCGTTAATAAACCTATCAAGAAAGGATGGGATCAATTCCTTTAAAACATCATGTGGTTGCAACTAAAAGCTAAAAGTAGCATGCAATATGTGACTGCTGATAAATTAAATTCTATTATAAACACTATTTATGCACTATTTACCATTATATATTACTATATAATAGTATGAAGCAATAAGCTTTCTGTTTGCTATAGTTTCAATAAATTTCTTATTGGAAATCTATATAATTAAACACGTTTATGTTAAAGCTGGAGCCTTGCTTATTTACTAATTTTACAACCTATATTTTATTAGACAATTTATTGTAGTTGGTTATGTTGCTAAAATCTTAGCGTGTTTTAACAATATATAACATGATACTATAGTTACTACACTAGTAACGTTATGTTTGTTGATGGTATCGTCATGTGTTAACATAATTTAAAGATAATTAAAACAAAACTTGTATAAGCATTTGTAATAAATATCTCGATCGTTGTAACGCAGAGTGGTGGAATCTCCCACTCTACAAGTAAGGTACATGTGGCATAAATATTTATATCCCACCAGCTTACAAATTTTTAGCTTTATTCAATACCCACACAAAGGTTGTTATACAGCTTCAGTATTCCGTAATCTCATGTGGATAACGTATTACGTATGAAAAAGAACTAAGATTTTATCTAAAAGGAAACATTAATAAGTAAAATTTCAAAATATTTTGAAATTATAAAATCAATACGCGCAATATAAATAATAATTCAATTTACAAGCATTCTAATAAGACTCCTTCTTTCTTATGTGTATCAACACACTCAGTTTAATGTTACTATATAATTATTTTTTTTTTTTTGTGACTTCACGCAGTATTCCGCACATAGCAGGGTAGGCAGAGGAAACCAGAGAACCTATTGTTAAGACACTCCATTCTCTTTCAACAATTCCGTTCCCCACTTTCCTCCGAATTGAGGCATTGCGTGATGAGTGGCGGAACTCAACGCCGCGCTTTGCCTTGTTACCAAACCCAAGAAATGAAAACACTAAATTTTACATTTCCTGGAGTGGGGATCGAACCCACAACCTGTCGCATTTACAGTCGCACGCTTGTGCCTCTGCGCCAATATAAACAATATACAAAAATGTCATTAGTTATCTATCTATATATTAATCCATAAGCAAAACCGAGATATTTATAATAAAAACAACCTTTAAGTAAAACTTATTAAGTATATTTCATAAAAATATTATTCACAACGAATGTATATCACAAAATTTAACGCGGAAGTTATCATGAATCTTCTGTACTTTCTGGGTACTTAAATATCCTAGCAGTGCCATCATCTGAAGTAGTAAGCAGAATATTTTCTTGTTTATTATATGTCAAGTCCATTACAGCCGACCAATGTCCTGTTAGACCAAACTTCAAATCCCCAGATCTAGCATCATAAATGCGTACTGTTCCGTCCAAACAGCCAGTTACCAACTGGTCGTTGACCCATGTCATCCTTGTGACCCCAGCTGCAAATTCATCGTCAGGCTTTGCGCAATGATGGCGGATCATCTGCCGAGCTGTGTCCCAAATTGTAACAGATCCTTTTAATGTACCTGGACAAAATAAACACATCAAAATTATTGATATTATATATTTTTTCTATTTGCATAGGACAATATTTAGGTTTATTTTTGACTTCATTAAACACGACATAGCCTGTACGTATTAACATACTTAATACCTTAAGGTAAGATAATGATAAGAGTTTTTTTTTAAATTTGAACACTTTTTATACAGTATTTTATCTTTATATATTCCATTCTATTTTTGGAATAAAGCAAAGAGGACATAGTATTAATCCGCGCGTGTCTATATATATGCTTGCTGTATTTAACACCGCTTATCTAATCTAAGATAGGAAAATATCGCGTGAGTGTAATTGAACCCACAAACATCGCTCAAATCTTCAGGTACTGGCTAAGCCATAATTACCTTAATGTGGATTTTTAAAGCGTTAATAAAATATTTAAGCTTTTCGTACTTAATAATAGATTCGTACATTCGCCATAATAATGAAGAGCTGTTATCTGTAGCATCTTATCTTTTTTTGTTATATTACATAACCATTACAGTGTACATTACAAAAAACACCATATTGGGGTGCGACGAGACACTAGACGCAATGGTTGTGGCCCCATCCAGGGGAAGATTTATGTTTAAATTATTTCCATTTCTCTAGTCTGTTGAGATAAATATTATCTTATTATAAGGGGTCAAGTAACTTACATACAGCTTACAATTTCTTTAATTTTAAATTACCATAATATATCTCTTTGTTGCATACAAAAGCTGAATGTAACATTTTATATATATTTATGTACTGGTGTAACTCAACGTCATGCGTTGTCTTACTAAAGCATAGAAATTGAAATATATTTAAAACTCACTCCACTAAGTGGGATCGGACTTAAAATCATTGTATTTCTAAACTATTTCATTTGTCTATGACACCTTGAAATGTGGAAGAATTATAAAAATAATTACAGTGCTGCTTAAACAGAAGAAAATATGACACTAAATAGTCTGGTACAAAAAAATATTGATTAATATTATGCAATATTCATTTAATTGGTTGCTTACAAGTTTTTGTATATGTATACATTTTTTCATATAAAAGTTAGTGTATAAGACTAGGTGTACACAAAAAATCTATAAAATCTAAGATCCCTCTTTTTCCTACCCTACACCCCAAATTTATTCTTTCTTCTATAATTCAATTTAATTGCTGTTTATAAACTACATTTATAAAGTGCACATTTATAAAGTGCTACATTTAAGCTACACACTACATACATACCTAAAGCAATATTTCCCAGTTTGACATCAGGACAGAAAGCAACAACTTCTAAGTCAAGTTCTGTGTTTATTTGTGCAACAATTTTTCCATTATTTGAAGTTACTAGGACCACTTTGCCTGTAATGAAATACAGTTATTTTAAAGTATGAAAATATACTGTTAATTGTAATACTATTTAAGAGTTACACAATTTTATTTTAGAAATGTGTTGATTAAAACTGTTTGAATTTTAATAATTACCATCAGATGATATAGATGCTATGAGACTATTTTCTGGATGAATGTCAATAGAAATAATGCGACTCTGATGAACAGTGGCTGGAATCTGGTGCAAAACTGTACTTGTTTTAAGATCCCAAATACGAACTGTACCATCTGTGTAACCAGCAGCAAGGCGTACTCCATCAGGAAATATCTACATATAAAGAAAACTACTATTAAGATATATGGATGATGAAAATAATGATTTAGTACATTTTTTAACTTAAAAATTTTTGGCTGGTATCATGTTATATTTATCTTTTATGTTAAAAGAAAACTACATACTTTACCACATTCTGTTTTTAAATTATGGCCTTGCAACACTTTAGTCTCTCCAGATGGTACTTTGAATACAAATATATCTCCACCATCTGTTCCACAAATTAATACCCTCGCTCCAAAATGCCACAAGCTCCATGTGAGATCACCTGTTTCATATTCAAATACAAGAGGCCATGGTTCTTTTATATCATTTCCTAATTTACACTTCCAAATTTGCACAAGTCCGCCCATATCGACAGTCGCCAAATATGCACCATCGAAGCTAAACCCGACAAATACTATCGAATCTTTGTGATTGCTGCATTCCATCAAAACTTCTCCGGTTTCCACAGACCATACATAAGCTCTATCGTCTTCTCCACCTGTTACTGCAATTTTTCCATTAGTGTGAATGTCACAACAAAAGACAGAACCATTATGTTTTTCGAACGCCAAAGCTGCAAGGTCTTCGGGTTTTGGCACATCTCCTTCCATTTCATATGCGTCGTCCTCCATTTCTACCATTTCGTCATCATCTAGTTGTATTTCTTCCATAATTTCAATTACTTCCACATCCTCTACATCTTCGCCATGCGGAGATCCAGATCCCTCTCTGTACTCTTTCATTTTTATTATTTACGAAAAAGATCATAGAAAGTTCAGCAACAAGTAAAAAAATGTTACAATAAACCGAATTATTTATATTAATTTCTTTACTTAAATAGAAGTCAAGTATAATTAAAGGTTATGAAATGAAATTTAAGAAAAACACTATTTATTTATCAATCATACGTCAACTGTCAATAGCAAATGTCAGATGTTAAATTAAATTAATCACAGATTAACAATTAATAAATTCGCTGGTTCTTGGTTTAATATTTTTATGGTTGGAGTAAAGGCACTGTACATAGTAAAATTTTCGGAATGCTTGGCTTTAAGGAAATGTTGTTTGGTGTTGTGATACAATTTAAATATTTTTATAATTTAGATAATCTAGAAAAGGTGATTGATTTTTCAATAAATAAGCATCTAGAAAACGCCAAAGGCATAAAATCAATTAACCATAGTTGTAGTTGACAAAACTATTATAAATTATTGTTCTAATTATATCTCCGTTATAGCTATTAAGTACAATCATTTTTTTCGAATTAATAAAATAATCAATTTAGTAAATGGTCGTGTTGCTTGGATGTAGATAGCTAATAAAAACTCAATGATTAAACATAAACATGAGAATTTTACTACGTGGGTCCCCACTCAATCGGTTATATTAACATTTCATGGATAAATGCTGCCAGAAAGTTTTTATCTACCACCGTTGTATTGCTGTTGATTTTTATGAAATCATTTAATGCTTAGATTGGCAAAGTCCAGATCTAAGTTTATATTTTACAGCCTCATTTCGGAGAGTGGAGAGCTATGTATTATTATCAAGTAAAATTATAACTTTTAGTATTGTTTATATTATATTAATAATATAACGTTTCAAGAAAATAGCTCTTATATTAAAGCATACTCGATTATATAGCATAATAGCGTTGTGCTATATAGTAGTGTAACTAAAAATATTTTCTCCTCCAGTTTTCTTTAATCTTCAGGTTGGTCGTGCCAAATTTTATGCTTAACGAACCAAATAGCTTTTACAATCTTATGTAATTTTATTGACAAATTGTTGTACGGTCTCCCTATTGCATTCTCAAGGTTCTTTGACAAACGCATCTAATAGGCAATCAGCAACCTTAACAAACTATTATAGGTAAATGTTGGTTGTGTTGACCCTTATCCTTTCAGCCTGTAATGTTTTCACTTAACTAAATCCCTTTTCTTACTCATAGTTAAGATGTTGTCTTGTATAGCAATATATCTAAAAACATAATAAAGGTATTTTATAATACTACATGTGTATCATGTACAGCTTTTAATAGGTATATTTCTTAATTTTTATGCTGATAGTCTGTGAGAAGTATACGACTGTATATTATAAAACAACTAACGCGTGCTCGAAAAAGCATATCAAATCAATAATGAACGAGGTCATTAAACTTTTACAATATATTATTTTGTTTACTTATATACATGATGCAACTTTTCAATAACTTAGCAACGTATTTTATTAAAAAATACCATAAACATTTAGAGTCTACTATCATTTATCTGTTGGCGCCACTTGTCAATTCTTTTCAACAGCATTTGCGTCTATGCTCAACAATAAAATATTGACATTTGGGATCTAATTTGTTCTAGGTTAGAAAATGGAATAATTTAAAAAATAAGAGAATATTGTAATGTTATTTATGTAGATATAATCCTTGATTGTTATTTAAAATATAAAAATATTACTACATATAGTTCAATATGGCTACAATTAACAAAGGTAATATAATAAACGTAATAAGGCATATATTTATTTATTATTTAAAAATATACTTTTCATTATTATTTGTAAATATATTTGTAGCGCTGTTGCAGTCTCCTGTACCATACTTAATTGCCAAGCGATTTCGTGGTAAGATAAACATTCAAAAGCCCCGTAAGCCTCATTTTGAAAGACAACTTTTACTTGATATATCCAAACCATTCTATGGACCACCTAAACATGCGATTCCGGAAATTTTATTATGTGAAGCACTGAAAGAGGTAAAAAAAGTCGAACAAGACAATCCATTTGAAAGAATATTAGCAAGGGAATGCCTTAACTGGTTCAATACTTCCAAAATGGTTGTATTTTTACATCTAAATTCAATAAGTATGGAAGATAAGACACCAATATTTGCGGCTTTAAAAAAGAATGATATGCATTTAAGAACATATGGTAAGAAAATTGTAAGTATGGCTACCAAAGGAACACGCTATGAGGTTGTTAATAATTTATTTACATCTCACCAAAACATTATTTTTGGTCAACCAGAAAACGCAGCTAAAATGTTTAAAATTCTTAAGAAAGCTCCTCAACTAGTTATCATGGGTATGTAATTATCAATATTTATAATTCTTAAAGAAAATAAACTTCATTGCAAAATTTAATTGTTTTTCTTTTTTAGCTGGAATTATTCAAGACAAGTTGTTGTCAAAAAATGAATTAGTTGAATTTAGCAAGCTACCCAGTTTAGATATGGCCAGGAGTCAGCTTTGCTCTGTTTTACAAAGTGCAGGATCTTGTGTTGTGGGTCAGCTAAATCAAAGTCAACAAACACTTGTGTCACATTTAGAGAAACATATAGAAATACAAAACAGTCCTTCAAATTCGGATTCAAGTAAATAAAGCTAAGTGTAAAGGGATTTACATAAACTTTTGTCATCTAGTGGTATTAAATATAGTATATATTAAAATGTGTCTTTTATTTGTTTTGCTTGACTGTATTTTCTGTGGTAATTAGCGATGATGATGATATTTTAATATTGTACTGAATTTCATAGGAAATGAATAAAGCTAATAGAAATATGTGTATAAATTTTGCTAATAATTAGGTAAAGAGAGGTGTGTGCAGACAGTGGAGGTGGATGTTAATGCTCATTTTAAAGGCACACTTGGCTAGTAAGTCCCAGGTACAAATTCCTCTCTCTGCAACTCGATGATCCTTTCATCCGCTTGTTGAATCAATAGATATGCTAAGGAGTCTCATTGATTTCTATAAAGTTTTGCTGTCTGCTATGATTGATACAGAATAAAATTTGTAGCATGTATTTTTAAATACTTTGTCACGGTATACAAATATCAAATATAACACTAAGTTAAAAATGTATTTACATGTACATGGAATTTACAAATAAAACTAAAAATGTCTCCTCAGAAAGTATACATTTTTAATTTGGTAACTTGTTATAGATCTGTTACTTAATATTTCTTAACCGAATTCAAAAAAGGAGAGGCTTATAAATTTAACTGCATTTTTTTTGTGTGTTGTTACCACATAACTTTTTACGATTTAGTTAAGATGTGGAAAGTAGTTTTTGAGTTATTCGTAATAATTGTAGTTTTTAATGCATTTCTTAAGTCGGTGATTTCGATTTGAGTCGGTTTTTTGTTAAAATCTTATACGATAAATACACAACCATACTGAGGTGTGTAATTCGAAAAACAAATGAAATTTGGAGAATTATGCCTTAATATTTATTCTCTTTGCCTACACTGCTATGACGGAAAAAGCGTGAAGGTGTAGTATCATAAAATTCTTCCGTTACGCACCAAGCCCGTAACAGTCAACACACAGCTAGTATATAGAGGAAAAGCACATTTAAATGTACGGGACTGAAATTTAATATGCTTTGGAGAAGTGCAGTGAAAAACTGAGAGAGGATTTACCGAAGTTCCTATAGGAATGACAAAAATAAAATTTTACATTTTACACTCAAAACTACGGAACGTAAAGCTTGGGTAATTAGAGAATAAAAGTATACTATTTAAGTGGAAAAATTAAAAACACAATTTAAAACTTGAATTTTATTGTTAACACATACATATTTGGTATATATTGGAACTTAGCCTAAAGTTGAAAGAGATCAATATCTACTTAAACAATATTTAATGGACATGTAAGTAACACGAGTAACATGCTTGAGCAAGATTTATCAATAACTATAATAATAATTGTATCTTTAAAAATACTTATAAACAAAATACAAGGCATTGAAAATTATTTCGATACACATGTTTTGTAATTTTATTATTCTGGCATGTTTTGCATAGAAATAATTTTAAATAACAATGGTTTACGGGGCAGTAACACGTGTGGCAGCCGTCGCAAGTGCCGTCAGAGCGACAGCGGCTTCGACTTCATCTCTATCGTGCCTCAAAGTGCTGATTTCAACACGTATTTTCTGCTCTTTTCGTCGTCTTCCTTCAGCCCACCACGAGTAATTAGTTTCACTAGGCTGAAATCTAGCTGCACTTTCAAGCCATTTGCTTAGTAGTATGGGACTAGTTATAGTATTATCACAGGTTGATTTATCGCAATGATCTATTTCGTTTGAATTGTTGTTGAAGCTTTCATATTTTTCAGTTAAAGTAGAAGAGCTATCTGTATCTTGATTGCAGACAGTGTCAGAATCTACATTACTTTTTCTCCTGTCGATGTTTAAAAGTTCTGGACTACCCGGCTCTGGTTCGCTCCATATACTATCATCAGAACAAATGCTAAATTGCTCGACATTTCCTTGAGCACGATCATTGTATGTCCGTATGAGATGTCCCCATGTAAGTTGGTTTCGATCTGCATTCACATTTTTTAACTTTCTTCGCCAGTTAGCAAACCAATTGCATATCTAAAATTATGTGATTAAAATTAAAATTGAATTATGCTTTTTTCTATATGTGGTCACTGGCTGACTGGCCAGATAAGATTGTTTATTTGATACGGATATTAACAACCATTAGAAAAATACTATTTATTAGTATAAAAAGTTTAGTGTTATTGTATAGTCTTTGGGTGGAAACAAAGCTAAATTATGTTTGTGAGGTAGTGACAAAAATAGTGCCTATTTATGTACAAATAGCAATTCTTGGCGTAAAGCCAATTAGGCTGACTTTAAGACCGAACGTGTTACCAAAGATACCTACTATTAAAATAATAATGACTTTGTTGCTTTTAAATGTAACATTACACTTACTTGAATATACGTCAGTCCTGTTTCACGAGATAGATGTTTTTTTTCTTCACGGTTTGGATAAGGATTGTCTCGTCGGCGCACAAGCCAATCCTTTAAATACCGCTTTATTTCTGGAGTAAAAAGCCGTTTCTGTGGTCTTTGGCCTGCTACTAAGCATCTTCTGTAAATATTAAAACGAAATTTCTATGTAAATAATAACAGCTGAGCCGATAAAAAATAAAGACCACTTTTATTCTTTGGTTGTTAGAACAAAAAGTAATAAATGTTCTCAGATCCATGAGTGACGCACAAAGACAATTATTTACAAAACACTGAAAATAATGACTCATTTTCACTAACCGCGTATACCGCCTGTTCCTGACTGGTCTTAATGCTTTTACGTCTTCTTTACTTGTGCTATCCATTTTATCTGCTTTCGTCTCGCTGACTCTTTGAATCAGCGTCATCGGAGTGATTTTGTTAGGAAGAGAATTAGAATAATCACTGAAATTACTATTTTCATATAGATATATGGTTGTTGAGCACGTGCGAAGAGCACCGCGGCTTGCGACACAACTCGTGTCTTAAAACTTTAACGCCGCGGGGGATGCTTGTTGATCTATTAAAAAATAAGGACATCATGACATAAATAGATTGTCTTTCAAGCACGAAATCGTATATTCTCCAATTACTTTGGTTGTATTAAGAGCTGATTATTGGTATTCAATCTATGCGTTGATGTAACCGAAACATGACGGTCACATTCCTTTGATCAATTTTAGATGTTATTAGCTCCTGGCATTTGTTGGATCACTTAATTGTTTACCCAATTATGCAACATGCGACAACATAAACTATGCTCACTGAGAGCTATGAAGTTTTTAAATATACAATTAATAAATATTCCAAAAAACAAAAAACATGCTATCTGTTACGTGTATTGTCGAGGTCATTGTTTTGTTTCCTAAAGGCTAAGATTTTAACTATGAAAGGATGCATTACACACCTTTTTATTATATGCATTTATAAAGTTGAATATAAAATATTTTATAATAATAAAATAAATTAAGCATGGAAGGTACGTACCTGGGTGCGGGAAAGCTCGTGTAGTGTGTGAAAATGGCGGCGGATAAACGTGCGATTACAGCGCCACTGCGCGCGCGCACCGCCCTGCTGCAAATTCATGTTATTTCAGGATGTCTCCCGCGATGTCTTCAAACGTGATTGCAAATGTTGTTCCTAAACAAACAATTAAATTAATAAAGTTGGTTGTAAACCTTGTAGAAGAGTATATTATTATGTTTTCATAAAATACTTTGTCCGTTTGTTTAAAATTGATTTACGACAATAATTGTGAAAGTTCTCTTCTAATTAGGACAACATGACGGTCTCTGTAAATAGCAACTATCATTAACCACGTACGATAACACTCTCAGAGTAATATATGGACTTTAATTAAAACTAATATAAAAAGTTTTTTAAATATTATAATATAGTCATACAAGATAATATATACCTTAGTAATAATTAAAGTAATTATTAAAAGGAATGTTACTTGATTTTGCAATTTAATCGTTGCTTATAGTCATAAGTACTACTCAGTATTGTTGTTTTTATTTTACTGCATTTAAAATATACAAAACGCTTTAATCATAAAATTATAAAAAAGTTTAAGCACTATTATAACAAAATATATGTGAGTTATATTATGAGAAAGTGTCTAGAGCGAATGTTCTTATAGGACTGCGTATGCACTTGTAGATCTCCGAGTATGAATACTTATAAAAATGTTTCTAAAGTGCATGTGTCTCAGCAGGAGTATGTGTGTGTATCTCTGGGGGTGTATCTAGAGTGTTCTTGTGGTAGTGTGTGTGCACTTGTGAGAGTATGTGTGTGTATTTGCGGGAGTGTGCACGCACTTGCCTCCCACACCTCCTCCTCCCACAGTGTGTATGTGTTTGTGGGAGTTCGAGGGTACTTGTGGGAGTGTATGTGCAGTGCGCAGATTCATTTTTTGCAATTTGTAGTGCGTGGAGTTTAGTTAGTGTGTGTGCATTGTAGTGCGCGGATTTTTTTTTTAAACTTAGAACATGAAAAGTAGAAATTTGATTTTGAAAGCTTATTAAAGGAGAAATGGCCATTTCATCTGCTATCTTTAAGCCTTTTTTTAAATTTCTACCTGCACATATGTGTATGTTAACCTCACGATCTCGTGTGACACCAGACGAGCTACAGGCGCGTGTGGTACCCATGTCTTACCAACTGGAAACGTTGTGTGTCACGTGGAAAGTAGTTTTAGTTTAGCCTTTTTTTTTCATTGTGATATTTACAATATATTTAATATCAAATATGACATTATATTAAAAATGTTGACATTATAAAAACGATAACCAACTATAAAAGTCGTAATCAATTGTTTAAATTGTCGTTTAATGTGGTTATTTAAAAGTTAAGGATCAATAAAGATAAACTACTGTGACTCAATTTATGAGTATTGATAAGATGCATGGTCATTGAGGAATTTTATCTGGGATTTATAGGAACTTCCCAATCTTGTTGGACATTATTGTGGCCCAATTGGACAGTGCCTCACTGTAAGCGCAGTTGTAGTGGGTTCGATTCTCCCTTGAAAAAGTTAATAATTACATAATTATTAGTTTCCGCTAACGTGCGTTAGTGCCTGAAGAGCACTGGGTTTAAACACTAAACACACAATGTTTCGAAACTGAATGCAAAATAGAGAACGAAGTGTCTAGATACTACCCTGTCATGTGCGGAATGTCCGTGAAGCTAATAAAATCCACTTTTTGATTTATTGTTTTCAACGAGAAATGTAAATATTAAAATTTGCAATTCATGTGACTGAATACGATAGTTTTGGGCTACTATTTCATATGAGAAAATTTATCTAATCTGTATTATAATAAACAAGTAAAAAAGTGTTTCTATAAAAAAGTGGGTTCAATTCACGTTTGGGAGACTGATTATATTTCAATTATATACATTTTTCCATTCTGGTAAGAAAAGCGCAACTTTCGAGGTCCACCGATCAATACGCAATGTTCTAAATTAGGTCGGAAAGTCAAGATCAGATTGTCTTAACTCTAGGCTCTACCTGGCACCCTGCTGTACGGGATAGATCGTGAAACAGGAATTATAAACATAGGATGGTAAATGAAAATGTTATCGTAAGGGAATATAAAGTCCACGCAGCTAAAACTGCGGGCGGCAACTCTTTAATCATTAAATAATAAATTATAAAGAGAGAAATTGAAGATGAAGGAAGTCATACTCATCAATTTCTCTTACTTAAACTTGCAACGTTCATAAAAATTACCTAATTAAAATCGATTCATTTTATCTTCTCAATTTTTTTATCATAATAATTTATTTGTAACGTAAACGTTTTTTTATATGGCACATATTGTAGATAATGTAGTACATTAAATTATATTTACATACCTAATATATCACGTTATTTACAACTATAATGGATATCTCTGAATTAGTTTTCCTCAAAGTTCTTTTGTAAGGAAACTTACACATATACAATTTTTTTTAATAAATTATATATTGGTTGTATATGTATTTTTATATTCTGGTAGGATTTATATATATAATATAGGAATAATTTCAGAAATAATACGATATTCCGAACAAAATATATTTACAGTACAACTTTTTGTAGTAGAGCAGTATAGAGGTAAGGGGATATGACGCAACAAGTGGTTCAATGGCATCATTTATTTGCAAACGAGGCAAAATCTCAGATAGACAAAACAAAAATGTGACTACATTTCGTCAAATATCACGAGTTGCGATTTAAGTTTTGCAGATTCAGTAATAATTGATAATATCGAATGTATTACAAGTCCCCATTTTTAACGGCGCCAGTTCCCGCATAAGTTTAACGGCGACTTTGAGTTTCGCTATCTCTGTTTAGCTTTAGTATTTTTATGTGCGTGTCCTTTTCTACGTGTGTTTTGCGAAGAGGCACGATGCTTCAGATTGTACGTTGTTATTGCATTCACAAACCACACATGCGCCGAGACGACCGCTCGCTTTAAACGCGTGACACGTTTCTCGTACGGCGTATTTTGACGTCAACTCCACGAGTCTAGTTTGGGAGATCGTAAAAATGGTAACAGAAAGTGAATCAGTCGTGTAATGAATACTGTTGAGAACCAACAAATCCGCGTCATAGTGTAACGTAGCTCTTATCTTACCAGTCAGTGTGGACTCTATATATCGATTTCGTGATTGATTTTTACGGCATGGGTGAGGAAACTCAAGCCGGTGGTGACTTAAAAGTTACGCTAAAACGTAAAATAACATTATTTAATGGCGTTGGAATCATTATAGGCACGATAATTGGCTCTGGAATTTTTATTTCTCCAACTGGAGTTTTTCGTCACACTGGGTGAGTATTTGTCAAATTTCCCGCCTCTTTGGTTCTATTAATATTGTATACGCGTGTGTGTTTTATTATTACTAAAGTAAGTTTTAAAATAGCTAAATATGTCAAGAAAATGGCGAAATTTGAGAAAACAGCCTTTATATATTTTAATATAAATTTTGTAATAGACCTTACCCATTTTTGTAACAATTGTATATTTCTCTTTTTACCAAAAAATATATACACAAAAAAACATATTACATAAAATTCCTAGAATTAGCAGAGTCCTAAGCATTTTTAAATTGTACAAAAATCCTTATGAATTATAATTGTAAAATATGTGTTACATACACGCAATAATTTTATTTAGCATGTACCTATTATAAATTAGCAACTTCTTAACAGTTCTTTTTCAGTTTTCAATAAATTATTCAAAATATATTTGACAGTCATTTAATCTAAATTGAGCTGAACTATACTAATCAAAGGTATAAAAAATGAATTTATTGAATAAAAACTAGTAATATTAAAATTTTACAAGAACGCTGATAACACTGACCGTGACATACATTACAGGTTCACTTTACCTGCCATAAATTTTAAAATTCCATGTTTTTTATGGACTATAAGTACTACAATAGGTAATTAGTCGTATTGTTTCAAAGCATTTTTGTTACTCTTTGTATTTGTATACCAAAGTGATTTCCACTTTAAACAACATTAAATGAAATTAAGTGTCAAACTTATACAATTAAGACCAATTGTGCTCTACTAAAGCGTTTGTAAAGCCATGAGATGATTGTGTTAGTAGACGCTGTGTTAGCTTAGTTTTAATTTTTTTTAATAATATCGACTACCTGCTTTAAAAGCCGGGAGCAATGTGAGGGAAGAAGACCCTAACAAAAATAGGGGCTCTACATGTGGTTACTACAGACTAGAGCCATTGTTCTAAACTAATATTTACTAACATATTAAATAATTATAATTTTAAATAAATCCAAGATCGATATAAGTGTATATTGTGTGGGGCGATTAAATTTATTATTTTTGCTACGTCTTACGAAGTTCTAGGTAATACTGCTTAATCATAATATAAGATACTATAACTTGAAGTATTTCTTAAATAAATATGCTAACTCATTATGCTTCAGGTATAAATGTAGCCACATAATTATGGCATAATAAAATAGTTAAGTAATTTCAAATGTAGGTTTATTGTTAGTACCAGTCAGTAAATAGGTAGTAGGCAACTTGCTGCAATTTATGATAACAAACTCTCTTTCAGCAAAATGGAGGTCACTATATAATAGAATTACTGATAGTATTTAATATCTATGAAACACGTTTAGCGCGAACAATTTAGCTTAACTACTACTTGATTTACTAAGATCAAATTGTAAGAATTGCAATGTTGTAAAAAATAGTTGCACAACATTTTATTATATATATTTAATTTTACGTAATATTGCCGACAAAGCTCGCTTTAATTGTAGACACTGATTAAAATCGTAGTTAATCGGCAGTCGGTGAAAAAGTATGGTAAATAACGTAGGTATACGCAAATTTGAAATATGGAATTGGCGTAAACATCATATATAGCTTCACGCTGTATCCCACATATAGCATGGTAGGCAGAGAGAACCTACTGTTACGACACTCCGTTCCCCATTACATATCATATATTTTACTGTTTAAGCATAAAATCTGAAAAACATCTCAATAAGTTTAGATATATAGCATTTTATTACAAAGAAAAGCCATCGTGGAGTAGTGGAATAGTGTCTCATCGTAAACGCGTGTAGTGATTGTAGGTTCAATTCCCATCGGGGGAATGATGATGTTTTTTTAATTTTTTTTATTTTCTTTGCTCTGCTTAATTTTTTTTATTCTCTAACAAATCGCGGCGTTGAGGTCCGCTATTCTTCCGTACGATTTTGGCCCGAAAGAGAACGTAGTATCTTGGCATTAGATTCTTCCTGTTTACCTTGCTATGCGAGATAAAGCTTGAAGCCTGATAAAGAATTGAAAAATTTTGTTGTTCGAATTTGACTTAGTCCTCGTAAAGCAGTTTTGATTGGCCAGGTTGGATTTTAAATGAATGTACTAAATAACAATTTTAAAAATATAATTTCTCGAATAGTCATTAATATGATATTAAATTCTTATAGTTAACCACATTTTATACCGTATCTATTACTTCTAGTATGAAATCATTGAACTGATTTACAATGCAATAGCTGTACTTGACAACAGGCCAAGGTTTGTCGTTTATCTTAAGCTTAGAAATATTATGTGCCTTGTTTTAATTAAGTAGAGCTTTTCATTATTATTTACACTCCTATTCTCTCTATTTTCTCATACTATTTGATAAGTACTGAAGAGTATGAGTTGAATATATGGGCATTTTTGGACAGCCGTTGCAATAATTTTAAATTTGACTGTCCGCTAAAAGTCTTAAAAACCTTCACTTGCGTATAGATTTGTTAATAACTTTAAAAAAGATCACTTTTGCCTCTAAAATATTAAAAATATTAAATCCAATTATATCCGTACCAGGCTACTTTTCAGCACAGAATACATTTGCGTTTATATTTTATCTGTAAATTCTGTTTTTATATTATTTTGATACTTTTTTACGTGAATTACTTGATTTGTTAAAAATTTCTGAATATAGTCTCAATTAATAAAGCAATTGTAATGTCTGTTAATATTTAAAAAAAACAGGTACGGATACAATACCCGTCATAAATTACAAGAATAAAGAAACAATTATAAGAAAATATATATAAATATATGTAATATAATAAATATCTAAAGCCTAAATGGCCCCTGAATGATCCTATTTCAATGTGGTTTCACCTAAATACCGATCCTTCTCATACTGGTATCAGGTTAACGTCTAGTGTGTATACAGTAATCAGTGTAAGATTTCGTTGAGGACATTTCTCGGAATACAAATAATAGTTGATTTCTTAGAAAGCACTCATTTTTTATTGTTTGTTGCAGATCGGTAGCAGCATCATTAATAATATGGTTCGTTTGTGGACTTTTATCTACTCTTGGGGCACTTTGTTACGCGGAATTAGGGACATCGATATCGAGGTCTGGCGGTGACTATGCCTATATTTACACTGCCTTCGGACCTTTGCCTGCTTTTTTGAGGATGTGGATAGCGCTACTAATCATAAGGCCCACTACGCAAGCAATTGTGGCGTTGACGTTTGGACATTATGTTGTTAAACCATTCTTTCCTGACTGTGAACCACCTCAAGATGCTGTAAAACTTCTTGCCGCGGTTTGTTTATGTAAGTAAATAAGTTTTAAGTATCCAACTAATATTATGGCGAAAGTTTGAGAGAATGGACGAATTCATGTTTGTTACTCTGTCAAGCATAAACTATTGAACAAGGCTAGATGAAACTTAACATTAATATAGCTATAAGTTAACATACAGTATTTACAAGAAGTATCTAGTATATAAAAGTGGCTCATACCTTCTATAAAGAATAGTCAAACTCTCTTAATAAAATCGCATCCCAAGGCTTATAGACTTATGTGAACTAACCTGACGCAATGACTACCGTAAAAAATGATAGCGTATAATAATTTATTCCTACTTCAGTAAGTAACGGTATATTATCCTTTCAAACGGCATACTTTTTCAGCCTTTTAATGTTCTTTTTTATACGTATCTATAACTTGACCTTCTATTTCATTTTATAATTGATCTGTCTGATAGCGTTAAAATAGGTTAGATTTTACCTTGAAATTTTTGTCTGCAATAAAATAATTTCACAAAGTTGAACATGTATTAAACGTGAAACTGTCCGCCTAACTAGGCGCGTAAAATTATAACAAAATAATTAACATGTGAAAGTAATTATGTCAGCTTACGCAAATTATTAAAAATTGAACAAAATTTTCATCTTTACCTTCACGTTCAAGTTAAAAATATTATTATTTATGCGAAATCATATAGTTATATTAATTAAAAACAATCTCCTCAGACAGTTTAAAACTCGTAACCGTTGCGTTCAATTAAACACGGGCCAAGTAAAAAATGGAGTCATACTACATTTTGCAATGCAAATTTCAGATCAGAATCAATTTAATATTATCTTTATTACTTATATTTGTAGCCGGTTTTTACACTACATAGAAGGAATTAACTGTTTTATAAAATACATGAAGTATACGTTACGTTATACGTTTGAAGGCGCCGTTTTGACGTGGTATTTACAAACATCATTAAGTCTACCCTCTCATGCTATGATCGATGTTCAGTCATATATACATATCTGCATCTTTAACTAATTTCCTTTAAAATTATTGAACATATACAAGTATATGATTTAAGCATCCTTGAACAGCTGATTCTTACGACCGATAACTATATATAAACTTCCAGTTTTTTACTTTTACTTTTTTGAGCTTTTTTGTTGGCCTTCAGAAAGTGTTACTATTAAATAATGATGAATAAAGAATGTTGTAATAATTATGTACATGACTACACATAGATTTAAATGTTGTTACTTTGTTTCTTAAAAGGTTGTAAATAACTTATTATGATAACTTTACTGATAACACTGACCGTGATAGTGAAATATTGTCTTTACATTATTGAAACATCTATTACTTACATACTGTATTAATATATATGACGATATGAATTAATATTATCTCCTCAAATTTTCTGTTAAACTTTCCTTATTTTAAATTATTAAAAAATACATTTTACAATTGCTCCCGCAAGTTAAAGATTGCTATGCAAGTCATTAGTCTCGTTAAATTTGCATATGAATCGTACTTCTTAACGAACTGAGTTTCATCGCATTTCAGAAGATCAATTGGCAACTCAATTAGGTTGTTTACTACAATACGTTTGTTAATATTTTGTTATTAAGGATAAGTATATAAGTGATAAGTATATATCATGCTTTGCTATACCATGTGGTAAACGTTTTTGTTAAAGTAAAAGCTGTTGATAAAAATATTGAATTTGATAAAATTCTTGTTTATAATTTTATTTTATTTATATAATATCTTATAATTAATAAGCAAATGCTTTAAATTCTAAGCTATACGCGAATTTCGCATTTCGTTCATTTTCCGAAATTATAAAAAAATTAAATATCCGTTATGGGAACTTCAAATCAAAACCAAGCAGCTATCGGCGGAAATTTCCACTTAAGCCAATAAGTGACAAGAGAGGAAGGTTCCGAAGATATTATAAGGATATATTATTTAATTAAGGATATATATTAACATTACGACGTGGTTATGATGATATTTCATAACTTAATGACATTCCTATAAATACTTGCAAATGAGCAAAACACCTTTCCAATTACTTTAAAAATAATTAAATAAACCAGAAACTGCATTATGAAAGCTCTATGTAAATGTTAATAAAATGAATCCTTTAATATCTAGAATTCTGTACGGAGAAATATAAAGAGATATTTTATCAATGCGCAATATCTATGAATATCAATTAAGCTATTAATGGAATTACATGTGTAGATCATTACATTGTATGTAGTCTTATAGCGCTATTTTAATTACACTGTTTAACATTCTAGAGGCCTTTGTTTTGGAAACAATTTATATCGGAAGGTTTATTTAACGTTTAATATTAAATTTAAGCTAAATGTACAAGAATAGATTTATTTTCATGATATATATAATAAGGTTTATTATTACGTATTGTACCATAGATTCTATACCGAAGTAACGTTTCCTAGCATGTCCCCGATTGCTTTTTATATTTTTGTCACTAGCCTTTCACTAGTATTGACGGTAATATTAATGAAGATTTGATTGGACATATGGTCTTTGGGTTTGGTTATGGTCTTTTAAAAAACAAATGAATTTAACTAAAACAATAACATTTCACACAAACTGGTCAAAGAACAAATTTCCTTCTAAACTCCACTCTAAATATATTATGGTGTATTTTTTAGCAAGAGAAAAAAATGGAATGCGAAAATCTTCTTAAAGCTGTAGTTATTAGAGTGTTCGGTTATTGTTAACATTTGACTAAATTGTTAACATCATATATTGGAGGACTTTAATTACTTTAATTTATGAGTATATTTAGTTTTACTCTCATCATGTTAATCTATATTTCATGTGGGTGTAATCTCATTTTTCTTTAAAGTATTAGTCCAAAGGAAGTAAAAGTTCCTCAGCTTTAAAAAATATTTAAATAATTTTTTATATCACTTTCGAATAATATTTTTATGTCTCCCGGATAGCTCCGTATGACTAATGATTTTTTTGTCAAAAAAATATATAAAAATACATGTTACCCATACAGTAAATGGTGTTCAATGAGAAAAAAATAATGAACTAAGCTTTTTTTTTGCTTTCTGATAATTTAGGCTCTTTTTATTCACAACACGAAGATAACACTCGTTTATCTGAGTAATGGTTCAAGGAATGGCAATGTCCTATCGTCAAACGAAGATAAAAAGATCAAGGAACTATACAGGGTGCACTAAGTCTTTTTTGTATTTGAAGGGATATTAAATCAAATGTAATAGTAATAGTCGTAGTAATATATACTCAAATCAAATAATTTTACTCAAAGTAAGAAGTTACAAGCTTCATTTTTTCAACGTCAAATAATTTACCACCAGTTCACAAAATTTAATGCCTTAGACCCGAGAAAAACCGGCGCAAGAAACTCAGCGGGACTTTTTTTTTCCTCAATCTATACTTTAAAATGTTTTTAAATAATGTAAATATAGATATAAAGTAAGTACTTCTCATGCGATATGTAAGTTACTTATAAGCAAGTACATTAAGCAAGTCTTGTTATTTAAGATTTTTCTTTAAATAGAGATCCAGACTGGTCATTTTCTTTTACTGTACCATCCTCTTTTACTGGTCATCCTCGATGTTGGTTAGGTAGAAATAGCAAATAGGACAGTGAAGACGAGTGCGCATTTTAAGGGAGTCCCTTTTACCTGAGTGTAAATACAGACTATATTTAGGTCGCAATTCCCAGGTACTGCTCGGGCACTGCATGCATAAAATACTAAAAAGTTTCTTCTGCTCAATTTTTTTTATCTTGCTTCGATTATCATTACCTGTGTCTATATATCTATAAATTATATAATAATAATATATATTTCATAAACTTTAGTACCTGTACGTGTTTATACGTGCCCGGCTCTATTGATAATACATATTTTCATAGCTTGAACGGCGACCCTGGACATCCAGGATATCGAGGAAATAATTTTGAACTTGTTCTTGGTAGTTTCCTTTTTAAAGTCATTTGTCAATATTTATTACTACTTAATAAATCAAAGAAAAAAGTATTCTTATGAAAATAACCTACGTAATATGTAGTCCATTGACTACTGGTTAGTGATAAGAAAACAGTTATCAGTACTTGGTTGAACCAATTTTTATTAATAAAATATATTAAAATATTCTACGTCACATTTGCATGCTTCGTCAGGAATCAAATGTAACGTAACGGTTAAATATGAATTGCAACATTAGGTACTTTAAAATTATTAATATTATATTTGCCTTTTCAATGCACAGCAATTTAAAAAATTACAAGATCTGCAGTTTCTGCATGTTAATGAGGTCAAAATAAAAAAAAATGCTCGATCATCTGGGACGGTGTTCAATGTCAATTTTGCCAGTTTCTGCTTGCTTACAAAATACGTCAACTGTTGATGAAAACAGTTGCCTTCGTTGGCACCTTTTCGTTTCCTCACCTGCGCAGTATAAATGACACTTACTGATATTGGTCTGAGAGAATTTTCTTTGGCCTTTTAGACTTAGCTCTGTAGGTATCGTGTAAAAACCACCAACAGCTAGAAATCGATGGTTTTGTTTTTGATTTGCCGGACGACCACCTCTTTCCCGATTTATAAGTTTCAATTGACCAAGGTAGCAAACAGAGGCTAGATACGTTTATTAAACATTTTTATTTCCTATTAATTGTCAATTAAAATTGTTAATCGATTTTTTTTTCAAATTGAAATTTGTTACTCGTACAAATAATAGTTGGTAGTTTGTTAGTTTGTTGTTTAAAATTTTCAATACAATCACATCTTTCACTAATTCTGCCTATATCAAATATTACGTCTTGTTTCCTTTTTTTAGCTTCGCGCGTTATCCCGCATATAACAGGGTAGGGGAGGGTAGAGTTACCCAAGAACCTTAAGACACTCCATTCTCTTTGAACATTTCCGTTCCTCATTTTCCGAAGAATTGAGATATTGCGTGCTGAGTGGCGGAACTCAACGCCGCGCTTTGCCTTGTTATCAGACCCAGGAAATGAAAATACCAAATATAGTTTTAAAAAATCATTTTCTGGAGTGGGAATCGAACCCACAACCTGCCGCGTTTACAGTTGCACGCTCGTTCTTCTGCGCCACGATAGTGGTAGGCGAAATTTGAAAACCAAAAAAACATACACAGTGCAATCAAACTCATAACCCCTGTATGCGTTTTCTTTGTATTACAACTGCACCAGAATGGTGTTTATAATTGTACATGAAAACTACTTTGGCTACTTTACTGTTAACATTTTATTATTTCTTTCACAGGTATACTGACAGCTATCAATTGTATCAGCGTGCGATGGACAATGCGAATCCAAGACGTGTTCACCACGTCTAAGTTATTAGCTTTAATAGTGATAATTATATCTGGCATTTACTACATAGGAATAGGTAAATTTTATTTCATATTTGGATAATTCACACCTAATTCACATGTATACATTACCCAGCAACCGCTATAACTAACACCGTGGAGAATTTGCTGACAAGTACTTAATTGTAGAAGGCGTAACAGAACTTACTTAGTACTTAGGTTTTAATATATTTTTTTTATTCAATTAGTTTTGTATGATGCCTGATGAGATAGACTTACTTATTATATATAAATCTATTTTTAATGAAAAATCTAATATTAATGGTTTTTTTAATAAATTCAATTTCTTAAATTTATTTGCAAAACGTTTTTTAGATAAATGTAACTTGGACTATTAGACAGTGAAGTAAAATGAATATTGCATGGAAACTTATTTACTAAACTACGGTACTGATAAATTTGTGCAATTAGGTCAATTTGGTTCTATAGCTCTTATAGACAAGTTAACCGGTGCAATTAGTAATCGAAACCGACATCAAACAAGACTAGTTGAAGTAATTTTGGGATACAACCGGACAAATTAGTAAGCTGCTAAGTTTGAACGTAAATAAATGGGTATTTTATGCAGATATTTCAGAGGACTTTTTCCATGATAATTTTTAAAAGTACTTATTTAGGAGATAGATAATTAGCAGTATTCTTTAGTGTTTTTTCTCTAAGTGCTGTCTCTCTAAGCGTATAAGCTAAGAGGAAACTTAACTTTTACTGTTCACTTATATGTATATTTAATTTAAACCAATCGATAGTAAATACTCATATAGAAACTGAATTGAATGCCGCAAAACTTTGAAGACTGAGCGTTTTGCGTTTGCGTAGGCTTGAAATTCATACTTCACTTTATAAAGAAACAAACTACAAATCTTAGATAATTATGTCTGAAGGGACATACATTTATTTACAAAATATTTATTGAATTTATCATATCTTGTTACCAGGACACACAGAAAATTTTCAAAATGCATTTGAAGGAGATTATGGTGCAGGAAACATTGCTTTAGCATTTTACTCAGGTCTGTTTGCCTTCGGCGGTTGGAATTACCTCAACTTCGTGACAGAAGAGCTACAAGATCCATACAAGTTAGTATTGTAGATTTATTTATTATTATTCTTTAAATTAGTAGCAGCAATGGGAGTATCTGTCCATATAGGTAACGCTATTCAGAGGAATAACTATTTTTCATATCGTCAGTCTGATAAAACATATGTCGTATACATATGTCATCATGCCTAACTCTTTTTAAAAGATACGATGAAAGCTTGTTGAAATTCTTTTTGATAAAAAAATAACTGATTTTTATTGCAATGTTATAAAAAATAATATTCTGCCATTGTGAATGATGTATTGTACTTTCATAGATGTTGTTTTATTATTGTAATTATGTAGTTCCGCTAACCACGATATGAGGAAGGTTGACATTTGTGGTTACGAAGAATTCCTTGTGCACATTTATCAGTAGTCATTGAATATTTTATACTTCTAAAAATAAAAGAGAATTATCCAGTAATAATTTATTTCCAATGCTGATTGCTATTGAAAATAAATTAAAGATA
>JAKGSA010000026.1:944422-1065381 GCA_033558755.1 Philaethria dido | reverse complement strand
GCAAATATTTTTATATGTTCTCTAAATGTTTGTTATTCTAAGGGTGTGGATTAACAATTTAAAATATTAAAAATAACTAGAGACCATGTTAACGGCTTGCCTTAGCAACGGATATGTCATTTTAAATAGAAGTAAATGTCAAATCAATAGTAGCGTGTATAATATTTATTTTATTAATTCAATTTATTTCTAAGCATGATTATAAATAACGTTTTCTGCACTTCTACATGCACGCTATATGTTTGCCAATTTTCACAGTCCGTCGTCCCCATAGTTTTTATAAAAAGGAGTCCAAAGTTTCCCTTCAGTTTTCCTTTCGCGTATTAATATAATGATTATATGGGTTCCAGGTTTTTGGTGATCGTCTGTTCGGCAACTGGAGTTGGTTGATTCCAGTATTCGTAGCGTTGTCAACATTTGGTGGTGTCAATGGTGTACTGTTCACTTCTGCCCGACTCTTTGCGACGGGGGCGCAGGAAGGCCACATGCCGGGCTTCTTTACTCTCTTCCATGTGGACAAACAAACGCCAATACCTTCACTTTTATTCACTGTAAGTTTTTTTTCAGTTTTACACCTTTTCCCGTATAGCAAGGTAGTTAGAGTGCACATAGTTTCTTCGCTTTCGGCAAGAAATCGGGACATTGCGTTTTGAATGGCAGAACTCGACGCCGCGCTTCGTCTTATCCAAGTGGGGAAAAGAAAATAATATGTTATAACCATTTCCGGAGGCAGTTATTGGGACCGAACCCATAATTTATCGTGTCTACAGTCTACAGTCTACAGTTACAGTCTTAGTCTACAGTCTAGTAGTACTTATCTGTTGCCGTCAGGGAAAATACGTTGTCATACTACGTTATCCATATCTCTCTCTATGTTAAGTTTGCTGAGCAATTTCAATAAAACGTTGAAAATATACGTGTAGGGGGATCGCTTATACTGATTTATAATAATTGGAATTTGAACTGACAACAATTGAGTCAATCAGTTACGTTCCAATTGAGTTACGATGGCATAGGTTTTATAGCAACTATTATCTTTACATATTTGAGAGTTCTTCCTACGAGGAACTTGACGAAACCCTCGTTGATACTCAGCTGCAAAGCCTTAGTCATCGGCGCAGGGTTGCCTCATTGTCAGTTTTTTACCACATACATTTCGGGGAATGTGCCTCGGAATTGCATAACATAATTCCCCCTGCCCCATTTCACTACCGGACTTCAAGGAAAACTGCTTCACGCCATCCGTACATGGTGGATATTCCTTATGTATGGACAAAGCGCTTTGAGTCTACATACATTACATTCTTTATTCGCACAGCGAAACTATGGAACTCATTGCCGGTAACTGTTTTCCCTAAGTCATACAATTTGGGGGTCTTCAAATCAAGAGTCAATAGGTTCTTTCTAGGCAAACGTGCATCATCATAGACCGCATTAATGCTTACCATCAGGCTTTGAGGCGGTCAAACGTTAGCCTATCAATCATAAAAAAAAAAGGTGCGGTACATTTTTCACTGCTATCATGCAAGGCACGTGTGTATGCAGATAAAAAAAATATAACACATGTTGATCTTTGCTATGTAATTTTATGCTTTTACTTTCTCAGAAGTTGTTATACTTTCTAAAACTTTCTTTACAAATATTGTACCTACATGGCTTCAGTGAGGATATATAATAGAGAAACAGTCTTACACTATTATCTGTCAATTTAGAATGTCGCATTAATTGCAGCTAAATAGATGTAATTTATATTAAAATATATGTATCGTTTCAAATTATTTATTTTTCAAATTATTCATTGAACTAATGCTAATAAAATATTGGAAGATAATATAAGGCCGTCATGGCCGGCGGATTGGTTGAGGGTTAAATTCCCGCCTCTGGGTAGCGAAGGTACGCTGTTGTGTTCCGCCACTCGAATTAGGTCGGAAAGCGGACTTAACTTAACTTTTACGACTTATTAAAAGTATTGCAAGCAATACTTACTATTATTAATAACCCGCTCAAGTCTCATTAAAGATTTTTTTTTTGTTTCAGTGCTTCTTCTCCCTCCTAATGTTAACAACGAGCAACGTACTTGATCTCATCAATTACTTTTCGCAAACGTTATGGCTGTCGGTGGGAGCTTCAGTGGTCGGCATGCTATGGTTGCGGCGAGCCAGGCCAGATATGCCGAGGCCTATCAGAGTCAATATAATTATTCCTTACGTATTCCTTGTCGCTATCGGGTGTTTAGTTATCATTCCTGCAATTACTAATCCCAAAGACACTGGCATAGGATTAGCCATTCTCTTTTCTGGAGTCCCAATTTACTATTTATGTGTAAAATGGCAGACAAAACCCGAATGCTATAACGCTTTTTCTGGCTGTGTATTAAGATTCATGCAAAAATTGTGTTCTTGTGTCTTTGTTGAATCCTCTGAAAAGATGTCCAATTGAAACTCATCTTCGATCTGATTTATATGTACAAATGTATGAGCTTTGAAGAATAATGGACCAATAATGTGTACCATGAATGTGTAATTTTATTAAAAATATTTATTAAATGTTCTCGTGTACATGTACCATGTTAGTGTTGTAAAGTTGTCATGTAAGCTGCTTTGACTTATATTATAAATATATTGAATTATAGCAGAATAGTAATAATAGTTATTAGATTTACAGTATGAATATGTCAAAGTCAAAGTCAAAGTCAAATAATTTTATTCAAAATAAGAAGTTACAAGCTTCATTTTTTGAACGTCAAATAATTTACCACCGGTTCACTAAATTTAATGCCTCAGACCTGAGAAAAAACGCCGGCAAAAAAAACCCCCGGGTTATTTTTTTTTTTTTTTTTTTTTTTTTTTATATTCGACAATGGTTTACAATTCTTTATTATTGGCAATGATACCTTTGAAACAGACTGGAGCGAGCATTTCATTCCCAAGGTGTGTTATCATTTATAAAATCACTAATTAGATAATAACCTTTAACACACAAACGTCTTTTTACAATTTTTTTAAATTGTAAAATGGAAAGTTCTCGGACGTTTTCTGGGATCCTATTGTAAAAGTATACACATTGTCCCATAAAAGAATTGCGGACTCGATGCAATCGAGTTACAGGCGCTGCAAGTTTAAGCCTATTTCTTGTATTTATATTATGTGCATCGCCAACTTTGTTAAAATTATTAATATTTTTCTTAACATACAGTACATTTTCAAAGATGTACTGAGAGGCAACTGTTAAAATATTAATTTCCTTAAATTTTTGTCTTAAGGAATCTTTAGGGCCTAAGTTATAGATTGCACGAATAGCTCGCTTCTGCAGGACAAAGATCGAATTAATAGCGGCTGCATTACCCCACAGTATAATGCCATAGGACATAATACTATGAAAGTAGCTAAAATAAACAAGACGTGCCGTTTCCACGTCAGTCAATAATCTAATTTTTTTAACCGCGAAAGCTGCTGAGCTAAGTCTATTCGCCAATCCGTCAATATGAGGTCCCCACTGTAACTTGGAGTCTATGGTGATACCGAGAAATACCGTAGAATCAACAGGATCCACGGCCTCACCATTCAACAGTACATTGGCTTTAACAATTTTTGTGTTAGGCGTTCTGAAAATGACGCATTTAGTTTTTTTACTATTCAATAGTAAGTTATTAGCACTAAACCAATGTACTATTTTAGTAAGAGCATTGTTTACATCGTCATAAACATTTAGACACCTTTTCATTTTAAATATTAAGGAGGTATCATCAGCAAACAATACTATATCATGGCTCTTTCCGACAAGATATGGTAAATCATTTATGTATATTAAAAAGAGGAAAGGACCAAGAATAGACCCCTGTGGGACCCCCATATTGATTAGTGATCCAGGAGATTTCTTGCCATTTACATCAACCCTCTGAATCCTGTTACTTAAATAAGAGGCCAGAAGATTGAGTGCACGTCCTCTTATACCGTAGTGGTGTAGCTTCATGACCAATGTAGAGTGCTGAACGCAGTCAAATGCTTTGGACAGGTCACAGAATATACCAAGAGCATCCTGCGATTCCTCCCAAGCCTCATAGATACTTTTTAAGAGATTTATACCAGCGTCAGCAGTAGAACGACCCTTAGTAAAGCCACACTGTTTTTCATGCATAAGATTATGTAAATCAAAATGCATTAATATTTGATTTAAAATAATTTTTTCAAAAATTTTACTGAATGAGGGTAGCACAGATACTGGTCGAAAGTTATTGGGGTCTGATGTGCTACCCGATTTAAATATCGGTATGACTTTACTAAATTTCATCAGGTCAGGAAACACACCATACTCTATACAATTATTGTATATATTCGCAAGGTAAGGAGCAATAGCGTCTATTATATAACTAATCAGCTTCACAGAGATACCCCATAGATCTGATGTTTTTTTGATATCTAGGGAATTAAATGTCTTTACAATGTCTCTTGAGCTGACTGATTTAAATTTAAAATCTACTTCACATTTCTGTACGCTCTCCTTAAGCAATGATTCAGCGACGGTTGTGGAAGATATAAGAGTTTTGGTTGTTGAAACCGGAATATCAGCGAAGAATTTTTCAAATGCACACGCAACTTCTTGATCGGATCTGGTTAAACTATTATCAATATTTAATTTAAATTCACAGTTGCGATTCTTCGCCCTTCCAGCCTCACAATTTATTATGTTCCATGTCATTTTAATTTTATCTAAAGAGTTTTTAATTTTGTTTTTAATGTGTAAGGATTTTGCCATGGAACACACTTTTTTAAACAATTTAGAATAATTCCTAACATAATTTTTAAAAGATTCTTGGTGGTTATATGTTTTTTCACTATAAAGATCATATAACCTTTGTCTACTCTTATAAATTCCAATCGTCGCCCAATCACTAAACGACAAGAAACCCCTGAAATTTACAGTTTTGGAAGCAAATATAGCATTATACTCATTTTTAATGACACTAAAAAACTTTTCATATAAAATGTTTGGATTGTTATTATGATTTAAATATTTAAGTTTTGCTATTATATTACTTCCAAACTTTTCTACACGGCCAGATGTCATCGGCACACATACAATTTTATTATTTTTATTAATTCTATTGTTACAAAAGAAAAAGGAAGCTAACTGTCCGCAATGATCTGAACTCAGCATATTAATTATAGATTTGTTTCTCGGTACAGCATTTGTAAAAATATTATCAATGCAAGTAGCTGTACAATTAGTAATTCTTGTTGGCTCTAGAAATAAATTAACCAGGTTATATGAATTTAGTAATGACCTGATTCTAGTGCAAGTGGTGGAATTATCTAGTAAATTAATATTAAAGTCACCACATACTATTATAAATTTCTTAGATCCAGATAATTTTACAAGAGCTTGGTCTAAAATAGTTTCAAAGTGTTCATATAACCCAGTGGGAGGTCTGTACACACTTACAATAATGAAATGCTCAAGCTCTGCACAGGCCATTTCAATAGTCTGCTCAACAGAGAGGCTCACAATATCTTTACGTTCTTTAAATTTGTAACATTTTTTCAAAATTATTAAAGAGCCACCGCGAATTGCTTTTTCTCGGCTGAACATACTAGCTACTTGGTGGTTACTGAAATTAAAAATGGCCTCATAGTTTCGAAGCCAATGCTCAGTTATACAAAGTATATGAATATTATTACAATTTAAGAATAATTCAATTTCTAATTCTTTTCTAAGCATACCTTGTATGTTTTGATGCACCAAGTTTGTATCATTGTCATAACAAATTGAATTTATTCTGACATTATTTTTCCTTTGTTTTTTATTGTAACATGAAGTATCGCCAGAGATGGCCTCTTTTGTCTTATAAATTAATTTAAATTAATTGGAATATTTTGATATGTTTTATATACAATAAAATAAATATACGACGATAAACATGACTGAATTCATATGAAAATCATAAATTATTTTAACATAACGTATAACATACATTAAATCCTTTACGTACTAAAATTCTAGACCATTCGATACATAATGTTTCACTGTATGCTAATGAATAGAATATTATAAACAAGTTTACTTATAACGTGCTTAGCTAATGATTATTTGTTTATGAGGCTAATTGTAAAATAGTATTGATTCTACTCACCATAGAATTAACTGAAATGTATTAATTCCCTTGACTTATTTATTAGATTATTCCAAGATGAAGTGTCTACATGTTAATCCTAATTTATTTACGAAATAATGGTTGATTTATGTATAAAAAAAATAGACAATACATTTTATCAATAAAAGCATATCTCTGCTCTCTTTTACTTTTAAATAATCTCTTTTAATAAATAAATAAATCTCTGTTACTTGTAATTTATTAATAGACATTATATTAAATAAGTTCAGTAGAATCAATCGTTTCACAAAAATAAAATAGCTAGATATATTATGTCTATAAAATTATTTTTACATAAAGTTGTTGACTAAGTAGGTCGACAAATGAATACAAAGAAGATTGCAGGACATTTTCCATGATGATTATGATTTCTTTTATTTAATAATAGACTAAGTTACCGTTGTCATTATATGTATATTAATTTGTTTTAATTATTTACAAAATAAGGAAAAAAGACATTTCTTGCCTATTAAGCTTTTCTCTCAATAGCATTTCATTATCTCAAATTTTATAGTATCATGTTATTATATCTTGCTCTTTTTGATACGTATATGAGTGTGTTTTATAAAATATAGTTTTGTTATTCATGATATAACGCATACAAACAGCTTTAATATTCGAATATTTTTAGTTTAGATTCTATGCTAGGCAATCCATGTATATTTAATCTTACTTGTGCTAAGTTAAATAATATTCAATAGCAGTAAACAATATATTTACTAATGTATCAAAATATAATGTTGAATGCAAACCAATCCGATATTATATAGTTGCCTATATATTATATTCTTACATACTGTTGTAAAATTTTAAAATTTATATACTCAGCCATATTTTTAACGAGTTAAAATTAAATTATCAAACACACCTATAATGTTTTATTTTCTTGAAAATAAATACTTTTTCCTTTATCATATTCAGTTTTGTAAATAACAGTTCTAGACATTATTTGTTAAAGTTGTTCATTATAAATAATAATTAAATAAAATTGCAATTTAAACTATTTTTCATGCTTCTGTATATTTTTTTTAAATGGCGCCAAATTGCTGCATACGCTACCAACTGTTTCATTGGATTCTGTTCTGCCGAAATATTGATAGCTTCAGCTTTTTTTCTAGATATATAACGAGTTTTGCCTTAAATTAGTAGTAAACAAAAAGTTTTTTCTTAATGATCTATGTCTAATTACGGTGTTGTGTAAAACTCTTTAAGGTGTACAATATTTCAAAAATTAAAAATTTTATAAAAAGATTGAAAGATTTTTTCATTTGCTAATTAATTTATGCGCTTTTATCGAATCACATTGAAATTTTAGACGGTTGTTAAATTCTACGCTGTTTCTTGTTATTTATTTTACGTTATATCATGATATAAAATTTAAACATCGTAGTAATTTACGCTTTGAATGTTTGTATATATTTTTATCATCATTATCTGTTGTATTTTGACATTAGTGACAAGAGACTACTGACAGTAGTATTCTTTGTTATGGTTTAGTTTACGATCCTAAATAATTTGGATACAAACAGTTTTTCTTTGTCTTGTGTTTTTGTCTTCATTTTATGTTATTAAAAAGCCTTTTTAGTATTTTTTAATTAGATCACATATTTAAAGTTATTAGAATGTTGAAATTTGAAATTGTGTCTTCGCGGACGGTGGAAGCTGTTGAAAAGGAGAAAAAGTTCGTGGCGTATATGTTGCAAGTTAGACAGGATTCTACCGAGTCACGAGTTTTTGATCCTGATCCTGCAAATGTAGAGAGGAGATATACGCATTTTTTAGACTTATATAACGGATTAAAAAAGGAGCACCCGTCATTAATTAGCAACATTTCGTTTCCGCGGAAGGTATGACGCATATATTGCAAACAAATTTACTTACCTACTTTATTTTGCCTTTATATCACAGGCGACATTGTATATTTTTAGTAACAATTTATCATCTCTGACCATGAAAATGATGGTAGGTAAGGACAAAGTAATTAGTCATTTAATAATCTAATTTATTTTATGTGGATACATTGTCTGTATGTTTTAGCTGTCATTACTTTGTTTGCATATTAATTAAGTAATAACTTTACATCTGTTTATATGCACTATCAGATGCCAAAGTATACATTCAAATATGCAAGGAAAAAGGGGGTAAAATGCAATTAATTAAAATACTAAATGTAATCAAAATTTACATTTTTTTTCTTTTTCTGAAATTAATTGATTGTAATTATTATTGTGTTTTTCCACACTTTCTAAAGAAAAATGTTGTCACTTAATATTACTTTGTAAGCTGAAAATAACGGGTTCCACATGTAAGGGTACCTGTGTTTTTATAAAGACAGCATTTAATTTGCTTCATACATTTTCATTGTCAGACGGGTGTTACTGTATACAATTCTTTTTTCCAATGTGTCCAATGTCTTTAATTTGTAATAAAACATCTATGTCTTTTGAATTTTTTTGAAGCATCCCCAAATGTAAAAGTGGTTTATACTTCATAGTTTCTGTATAGTTATATGCAATAGTGCTAAAAAGAATAGCATTTTATGCATTTGCATATGCAATAATCAATAATCTATTGCATATGCAAATGCATATAATCTGATATCTTGGAATAATAAACAATACTGTTCAATAACATTTTGTACACTACTTTTTTATATGCATATATATATATATATATATATATATATATATAAAATAAATCACAATTATTGTATTTTAAGTTTTTTATATATATTGTTGACACAAACAATAAATATTATTATTATTTCCAGATAGTAGTAGGGAACTTTGACCCTAATCTAATATCTACAAGATGTGCTGCATTTGAATCATTATTAAATTTGATAGCCAATGAATCAAGACTCAGAGATGCCCCAGCAGCTATTGCATTCTTTCAGGATGTTGAATTGAAAGATGCTAGGAAATTGATTGATGAGGGAAAATTTGACCAAGCGCTTTCTATTTTAGAAACAAGTTTTAAACTATTAAATAAGGTATTTTTTTATTATAATGATATAGTTTTATCATCTGTGTTTGTTTCTGTTTTTATTAATTGTTTTAAACATTAATATGAGATATTAACAATATGTTACCACAACAATAAACTAATTGTATTGTAAAATAATATCAACAACAGTGGTGTATGTTATGTGCTCATTTCTGTTATCAATAAATAAATTGAATGTTTAATTATTATGTTATTGAGATAACTTATATAGTACAGTCAAACAATTTCCCACTGTGCCACAATGGCCATTAACAAAAAATTTTTTATAACAATTTTGATTTTATTTTCAGGTTTACACAGACAGGTCAAGAGTAGTGCTTAGTGTTCTATGTAGAATTGTAGCTTGTGCGGGTTCTAGTGGTGGAGCGTTAGCTGGACCTGTTGAGAAATGGGCGCAATTGGCATTAAGAAGATATGAAGCTGTCAGTGATTCTGACTTGTTGCTTATTTATATACCACTCATACACACTTGCATCTCAATTTGGTAAATATTTTACCATTTCTTTATATTTTTTATAACAGAGTTTAATTTTTATTCTCTTGAATAAAGATCAATCTGTCAAGATCATTGTATCAAGACAGTGTCTGACTCTAACTGCGATTGTTTATGGGTTTGATCCACACTTGCAGGAATGATTATAACACACAATGTCACGAATTTGAACAGGAAATGGCAGCAGAGTGTCTTGACACTAGATGATCTATAATTACCTTGCTGAGCAGGATAAAAAGCCAAGCTTAATAAAAAAAAGATACATATACTGATAATACTAATGTAAAATATGTATTTACATTTCAGGGAAACCTTAGGCCGCGATAAGTCACAATTAGTAGAAGAGTTGAACTCACTGCGCAGGAAGGGAATGAAAGTGGACTCTGTACCAAGTTTGATGGAGGCTGTGGATAGTTTGGACACTTCTATCTGAAACTAATATACAAGTATATGTTTTTATCAAGGTACTTATTAGAACAAAGTTGTACTGTTGCTTTTCCCTTATAAAAATATAAAAAATAACATAAAATCAATACAATTTTACAGATACTCATAATAACAATACATATGTCATGATAAAACCTTATGTGCAATGGCAGCCTTATCACTAGAAGTGATTTCTTACAGGCAACCATTAAAAATACTAAACTTTTTGTCGCAAACACAAAAAGGCGCTAAAAGTATTTAATAATAAAACAAAGATAAAAGAAAAATATTTAATCATGTGATAATGGCTTTAAAAATAACACAATTATTATTACTTTTGAGATGATTTGTTAATAACAATTTTTTCATAGTAAAATATAATAAGTGGTTTTCTAAAATATTTCAGAAATAATTCTGGAAAGCAATACTAAATTTACATTTTTTTTATAAGAATATATAGAAATGTGTGTGATCCATCAAATATAAGTATTTCAACAGAGTTCATTGTGATTGTAAAATGAAAGTCTTCCTATGAACCAATGTTTTGTATACCAAGAGCCATGAGTTTTCTATACTAAGACATATTAATAAAATGTTTATTAATGTTATTTGAACCCAGGAAGGGCTACATAGGCAGAGAAAGAAAACCAAAGAAACATGTGAGAAAAAAGAAATAAGAATTGCATAGAATTGAGATAACTTTGTTCTACTAAGGATTTATTTATTGCTAAGAATATATCAATAAATGGCCTTTTAATTTTTTCAACATAAGGCTACAATAATCAATGTATAATATACTTATCTACCTATATATTTTAAATATTTAATTTACATTTGTTGAGGACATGTGTTTGTTTTGACTATTTATTTTAATGATATAAGGATTTAAATAAGTATATTAATTATTTTTAATAATACATACTGATAAGTGCTAGTGCTTATCATAGAGAACAAGTGTTTGAAAAAATTCTCAGGAATGTTCTCAGCATTTTTACTGTCTCATTTCAATAATCATTTTATGGTAACGCAAAATGATAATGCCTCATAATCATCAGAAATGATAAGTATGGAAATGAGTTATTTAAATATATTTATCCTAAATATAGGTTTTAATTTATTTTATAGATAGTTCTAGTTCATGGTGTAGCTGTCCCTAATTTAACTGGTAGACGAGTACTTGTTCACATGTAATCTGCCTTATTTATCTCAGTAGGTTATAAGTAGAGCTTACATCTAACTAGATACAGATTTAAGTATAATACAATTAGTATTTATGTAACAACTACTGTTTTGTATGAGGACATGTAGTATAAAATAAGTTATGTATATTCACGTAATATATTTTTGAAAATAATATAGAAATAGTAGCAGCTAGATCAATCGCTTATTGACATTAACACTTCGATGTGCCTAAATTAGTATTTTATCATAATTATTCAATTGTGATACGGATTGGTCTCAAAGTGTAAGCTATGTACACAGGTTGACGTCATTTTTGAAATGTCATTTTGACGTGTGAAAATTTCGGCGTGTTTTGTTTTTTTAAACAATGACATCACTTATTTTTTAATAATATTTTAAAATGTTAATGCATGGATTATATTTATATTATTAAGTTATCGCTTCGCAAATACAATTATTAGGTTAGATCTTTGTATATTTTTTGTTGGAAAGGAGGCTTCAAAATTAATAAGAAATCTAATGTTAAAATATCAACGTTGTAAGTTATAAGCGCCAAAATATTAAATTCTGACGGAAATAATCAACAAAATCTTTGTAGAAAAACTACTAAAACTACTACATTTTAACTTTAGGAGTGAAACTTCTTGAGAATCTTTGCGACTGAAACTCTACGTAATGAATAATATACTTCACGATAGAAACAGCTCATAAATGTTTAGAATTGACTTGGCGAGAGAATGACATAGGAGAACCATTACACAGTATTTAATTTTTTACATTAAAATATAAAATAATCTTTGAGTTTAGTAAAAATTTATAAAAGTAATACTCTTGATTAACCTTACAATTACTCTAATACTCTTGATACTTTAAGTAAGTTGATATTGTGGAGTTTTACTCATCCCATGAGTGAGGTTTTTGTGGTTCATTTATACATTTTTTTTGTTTATTAAAAATTTTGGCGTTGATAACTTACATATTTGAACCATTTTTTTTTATATAGAATTTTTTCTAATTAATTTTTATTAGTCAAAGTTGACTAAATTGAAAACAATTCAATGCAAAGTCAATTTATAAGTTGTCAAAACTTGTAGAAAATTTTTTGTAAATGAGCTTAATATCATAACTGCTTTTTTGTTTTTATTTTTTACAACTATAGCTTTTGCTATTTGTGTTATTATGAAACTTCTTTTACTATAAATATTTTATAGTAATAGTATTTATCTGTATGTTATGGGACGCTGGTATTACACATTACTGAATTTACCACTTTGCTACATGGTGTGATGTGGATTCCGCCACACAACCCGCAATGTCTCAAATTCGGGCGGTAAGCGGAGAACAATGTGTATTAACATTAAGATCTGCTTTCCCCTGTATGCGTGAAATATCCCAAAGCCGTTCCCAATCCCAAAGTGAATGTTTAAGAGAATTGCATTACAATTTTGTGGTACACTAATTTCTATTTATATTTGGCATATTCTGTGCAAGCTTCAAGTATTGTTTAATAAAATAAAAGCTTTTTGTAAACTGTTAGTATTCGTCAATTAAGTATTTATTACTAAAACGTGATTGTAAATGGTAATCGTATGTGATATTGCACCAATAAAACGTGTAGTCTATATATCTAGTCTATTGGTATTTTTTATTTACTTTTGTTAAAGATACATTTTTCCTTTTTAAAATGAAAACGAACTCGCAATCGGTCAATTTAAGACGATATTAAGTAAATAAATAGTACCATAAAGGTGCAATGAATGTTTAATTATTTTATTTATTAATAAAATTTCATAACTCATGAATGATATTTTTATTTAGGTATGACATAACTTGTATAATTTCAGCTAAGTTATATTTATTATGTGTCATATTTGAGGGACTATAACCCTAGGGCATTAATAATTTATAAAATTAATTTTAGGAATCACACTACATTGAGCTATTACTTTTGCTTTGATTCGATATTATGTTTGTTGATTTATTTATACATTTTTTATTTATCTTGTTTACACACGTATTAATTTTCTCACAAAATATATATTTTATGAATATGTTATAGATTATCGTATAATTTTTATATAAATATTTTCTTTAGATATACTTCATTGTTATAAGTCGAAGGGCCTATTCACGATTGGTTGTTAAGTTCTTTTTTTACTGGTGTCCTTTTTTTTGCAACACTGAAAAAATTATGTTAACTTAAAATGAATTTATCAAACAGTGGTGATGTAGCTCTTGGTATTGTATGTTATCGCTTAACCTTTTCTAATAATATGACTGATATTTTATACATTTGTAGTCGAACATAATAAATATATAGTAATATATTTGATTCAACGAGTTGTTTCATTTCATGTCCGCTTTTCCCTTATGACTTATTATTTACTGTTTGGCGGAAAGTGGGGAATGGAAAGAGAACGGAGTGTCTTAACACTAGGTTCTCTGGTTACCTCTGCCTACCCTGTTATATGCGGGACACTGCGTGAAGTTGAAAAAAAAAATACAGTTTTTGTTAGAGTTATTATTTATATCAGGCATTTACATGGAATTAAAATAAATATTTTCCATCTACAAAGTACATTTTTAGTACCAGTTATCAAATGTACCACAATAATTTTACAAAGGCTTTGTTGATTTTTTTTATTATCTAATGTGTAGTATGGTGTCGGCCCTATTGGCTTTTACAGCGTCACGCAGATTTTGTCAAGCCGAGCTAGAAAAGCTCTGACCTTGGCTTGACCACCTTTGCAAAGGTGACAACAAAATCATTTTCTTAAGTCGCAAGAGCGTCTCAGGTGAAACACGGACCTCGGGTTGCGTGCTTCGCTTGTTGTGGGGGGCTTTGCTTCGCTTGAGTCGAGCTCAGCCTACTGGGTAAGGTATCGAAGTTGTTAAGATCATTTTGCCTTTGATGATATAATTAGAGTCGTTACTTGTAATAGTTTGAAATAATTTGGACTAAAACAATTATTATTTATGAGTTACTTTTAGTAAATTACCTTTTTTGTAAATTATTTAGCTTCACGCTATATCCTGCACATAGACGCAGGCAAGGAACCAGATAACCTAGTGTTAAGACACTCCGTTCTCTTTTAACATTTCCGTTCCCCATTTTCCGCTGAATCAAGGCATTGCGTGCTGAGTCGCGGCCTCAACGCCGCGCTTTGCTTTTGTAAAATCCTAAATATTATATAAATTTTCATTTCTTGGAGTTGGAATCGAACCTATCGCGCTCATAATCGCACGCTTATGCCTCTGCGCCACTACAGGCCTCAGAATTTTGCAAACAATGAGTAAATATCTAAATAAGTGGTATTATGTTAATAAATATCAGACCATATATCAAAGTTTTTGTATCTATCTGAACCTAAATATTGTACTATTGCCCAAAATAACTCTTTGTCTTGCAATAGTGGTCATGCACTTTTCTTTGCGCTTTCACAGCATCAACATCAGGTCCATGTCTTTGTGACCGAATATGTTAAGACTAAGACTAACCTTCAAAAATAGACATGAAAAGGACTGAGCCTGTAAGATTTTTACAATACAATTAGATAAATAAATATATATACCAAACTTAAATAAGAAAATGTTTGTGTTAAAAAAAATTGCATGTCAAAAGTTTAATAAAAACAGATATTATAATTCTTTCTGGAAGAAAGAATCATAATTTAAGGAGTTTGGATATCCAAATTCAAGTTAAAAAAGTGAGAATCAAATCAAACCTCGTATGTATAGTCAATCAAAATAATATTGAAATGGCATGTGAACATCTATATATAAATACGTGAAGCTAAAACTTTGTACCCCTTTTTGCGAAAATTACGCTGACGGAGGAGCATGAAATTTGGCACACTTATAGTTCATATAGAGAAGGAGAGCAGAATGTTAATATTTTTTCCATACCATGGTTCACATCCATGTTTATGTAAAGTGACATATATATACATTGTTAAAGACAAAGTGCTGTTAACGCGTCAAAGGGGACATTACTATATGTAAAAATAGGAACTTTTAATATATTAGAAATTTTAAATAGTAAGGATTTCTGTTTAATTGTATTTTTAAAATGTCACTAATTCACTTTTAACTAATTACTAAATACATTTGTGACGTCGCAATTATTGGTTAATATTTTTTCTACGTATGACATATTGGTCGAAGCGGTCGTAAATTCAAGAATATGTATGTTTACCTATATTTATTAAGATTTTACAGTTTGTTTGGAGCTACATGATTTGATCATTAAAAATAGAACATCAATCCATTCCTCGTATAATATGAGTTGCATAGCTCGACATTTCTTTTGCCAAATCTGAGTAGCGGATTTCAACGGTCTAATACAACCTTAAAGAGTTGAAACAGATAAAAGTTTTTTTTTTTAATTTCTTCTCTATACTCTGTAATAGTGTTTGTAAAGACAATGTTAAATTATGTAAGGTACTAAAAAAGTAATATTGTACAAATACCTCATAGGGTGCACATACATAATTATACCTATAATATATTCCATGTTGTGTGATACTATATGCCTTGACCATATTCGATATACATTTAATTATAACAAGTAAGTAGTTGCTGTTATACTTGAACCAGTCGATATCATAAAACCGGTGTATTAAGTAAATTGTTAAGGGATTCACCAAAACAATTTTCCCTTCATAAAGGTAATGAATTCGGCTACAATCGCCCTTCATAATGGTTACGATATGCGGTCCCTTCAATAGCCGTTTGATTACTAAGTAATTTTGATCGTGCACATGGCTAATGCAATCGTTAATCAGATATTGGCTTCATGTGCGAAAAGAAAATGTAAATGCAGTTTACACACCATGTTCAAATTATTTCATGTTTTTTGAATCTTCGGAAGCAGGTAAGTATCAAGGAAACCGCCAATTTATTTCCACTTATAGATTAATTGAAAAGTGAAATAAATAAGTGCGTATTATATTTTAAATATAAAGAATGGTTGTCTTGGAAAAGTAAATTGGTGGCTGTTTCATTTTTTTTATTTTAATTTATACTACTTTAATATAAAGTGTAATGTGTAGAAAGTTCTTAAGAAGCAACTTTGTTTTAAGCGCGGCTGGTAACAGCTATAAATCGGCCGTACAGATTTACGAGGGTGCTCCGCAAATCGGTTTATATTTTCGATAAATAAAATTGGCGCGGGTTTTGCGAGGTAAGCAGAGGCCGTTAGGAGTACGTCGCCGCTGCCGCCATCTGCCGCGCTCACATAAACCCAACTACCCTCGCGTTTTCTTGCTGACAATTTTTTCCTGCCCCGGTCATTACGCAGCTGGGCCCGAGACAAAACGGCGAATCGTTTAAGCCCTCTCCGGAGACCGTCCAATTTTATTGTGTGTACCTAGTCGAAATTGATATGCCGTGCGAGTGTCGGCTCGCGTCACATGGCGAAGGACACTGGCCCCGCGCGCTCATTTGCTAGCTCTCAACTTCAGTAAATAACAAAAAAAAATATCTCCACTATTACCAATATAGAAAGAATTTATTTTAGAAAATCCAAATAGCAAAATATTTAAATCTAATTTCCAGATTGGTGCAATAAATTTCTTATTGCTCACTGTTACATTAATTTTGTTCACCACTTAAAATTAATTGCATCTTATTAATTGGTAATTAAATAAAATAATTATTAGCTCTGTAGTTAGAGGACTATAATTTTTAAGTGTCAAAATATATTGACAGAATAATTTTTAAAATTAGCCAACATTTTACCCATTGTAAATTGAAATAAAACAAAATTTATGAATACTTATATAAATGCTTGACGAAACTTGAACCTATGCCTTCAAATAAAAGCGACTGCGATGTTGTTTCTGTGCTTATGGGCTTGGCAGTATTCGCCCTTCCCATAATGCTCCTAGTCCCGGGATTTTCAATCTCAAATGTAATTCCGAAGATTCGCATAGAACGTCTTCACATGTTTGATCAGTATCTGTCATGGCCTCAGCTCAATGCTATTGTGATAACATTCCTAGTAATATTATTCTGCTTTTACCTGGAGATAAGAAAACGTCAGTAAGTATAATAAGATTTTTCATATATCTAATGCTTATTTGCGATTGAAATTATTTTGGTTTAATCATGAGTATTGCATATTAAAACTACATTTTTAAAACTTATCAATCTATAAAACTTAAATAAATAAATAATATATTAAATGAAACTATTTTAACCGAATTAATCCGTATATTTTAGTATTCGAAAATACATTTTAGGAAACCCGACGTTTCGAACACTTTACAGTAGTCCGTGGTCACAGGTAGACTGTCTACCTGTGACCACTACTGTATGTGTAATAATCGCGAAAATCAAAGAGCTCATTAAATAAATAATATTTTATAAATAAATAGCTCACTCAGCATGCAATGCCTCAATTCGGCGGAAAGTGGGGAACGGAGTGTCTTAATACTAGGTTCCCTCTGCCTACTCTGCTATATGCGGGATATAATGTGAAGCTATGTATGTATAAATAATATGTTTATTGGCCCAAAAGAAATGCAATACAGTAACCAGATACATAATATGATCTCCTTATTTTAATTACTTTGACACTTGTATTCATTCACTTTTGCTTAATGTATCAAAACGCTATTGACGTCTATCGTATTTTTTGTGTGTTATTAACACATATTTAATAAAACATTTTAAAAACATAGGGAAGTCTACACATTACATTATACCGTGATATAAGCATGAATTTTTAATTTATTTTAAATTTTACAATAACGTCCGTGCTATACAGTCCCTCAATCTAGTTGGGAAAATCACATTTGTTAACCGTTCTTTCAGTGAAGAACAGAATACCATACCATTAATTTTAAGTACTCCTATGTGAAGATAGGAAACTTCTTAGGGCTTCATTCGCATTTTAGTTTGGCCAATAATGTTTTCTTTCCAAAACTTGTCTATTTTACTGTAAGCGAAATGAAAATAATTATAAATAATATTTTCTTTAAGGTAAATACTTATTTAGAAACCTAAAGCAGAAATTATTCTTTAATTAATAGGTATTCAAATTGTCATTTATTTACTAAAATTAGTTACATTCACCTTAGGAAATATCACGGATCTAGAAATATTAGTGTCCCCGTAAATGCGTTAATAACGTATTGCGTGACGTATATATCACTTTATATATACATGGATGTCAAACCATGGTAGTGTGTGTAACATTTATTTTATTAATTATAATTTTTTATGCATTATTTAAAAAAATATTAGTATTCTGGACTCCTTGTCTATATAAACTATAAGTGTGCCAAGTTTCATGCTCCTTTGTTCGCGTAATTTGCGTAAAAAGGGATCCAAAGTTTTTGTTATTTATATATAGATACGTTAAAATATTGATGTTTTTGATAAAACCAAAATATACTGTTTTATAACGAGATTAAGTTTAATAAGAATATTACACTAATATACCAAAGAACGGGTACTGGTTAATTTTTTTTAATAATATGGTTTGGAATCTTTTATAAGAATAGAAACAATATATTGGTATTTCTATGTCTTATCTATTATATAACAAAAAGGAATAAATATTTTCTCAGTTTAGATGAAATCGTAGAAAATGTAAGAGCTGTGAGTGAAGCTACTGATAACATAATGGAAGAAGAGCGGGATCGGCAGACGGAAGCGATGCGCGCCTGCATGCAGTTGTTGGACTCGTCGGTAGAGCACTACGAAAATTTGATACTTCTCAGAGATGACCTACGGTTACGGACCAAGCCGCAGTATCCACCTGTAATCGAATTAAGCTCTTCTGAATTGTAAAAGTTATAGTGATTGCAATACAAGTTGTTACAATGTAATTAATTATTTTATTTTTATTAAATTCTAAGTATACGTACGTATGTACTCGTATCTAGCTAGATACTTATAATATTTATATGGCCTACTTATGTACAAATGTAGGGCCATATAATGATACTATGGCATATTAGAATTCCTATAGTTTTATATTTAGTTTCTCAGCTACAGACGTGATCATTAGCCTAACTTACCCCTGCCCCGTGGGACGTTGTTGACGCGAAAAAACCAATCTGGCACTAGCAATTACATTAAGGAATCCAATTAGACGTGCTTGCCTCACCGCTGTTGTTTAAAAGTTATTGTGCTCTTCACCTTATCGTGTTTTAAGTTTACGTTTTGCATCTGTATATAAGGTATTTCGATAAGAACAAACCTTGTGGCACAATTTTGTTCTCCACTTCTTCACCTTTGGCCCATTTTAGACACTATATTCGCAAAATGGCGGAATAGGTACAATGCTACGCTCTACCTCACTATGAAGATTGATAAAATATTTTATAGTTTCCCTTATCAGGATTTAAACTTACAATGTTGTTATCGAAAGACATCACACCTTCATAACGATTGTCATATAAATATCAATATATATTTGTATTATTGAATATGGAATTAAATATAAAAACGCTTACAGTTAGTTGCATCTGTAGTCAGCTAAATCTAACAACAAGTGTCACTGAATTGCAACCGTGCGTGAGAAATCCCCGGTAGCTTCGGTTCACCACAATACAAATGCACGTCACTTAACATCGCGAGGTGAACACGCCCCTCTATTTTCATTTAGACAGATCCGCCGGGAGCGGATCAGGCGCTCGCAAAAATAAATAAAACAGTTATTGAGATAAGCATCTGCGGCGCGGCTTTCGCTAAGTCCCGCTGTGTCGCGCTGAGCAATGTACTGAGATATGTCCGGATTACGCGTCGTAGCTTCAAGTTTCCTTCAAATCTGCCGCTTTCCTACCAAGTTTACAGCTGAATACGCTTTAGCCCGCCTGGGATGACAATTTAGAACTGAAAACAAATTTTACTTACCTACTGTCACAAACATTTTGCAATTTATATTTCAATTTTCTTTTATATATGTATATACGAAATAATTTATTTTATCTCTTGTTTCTTTTTGACACATTTTTTTTGTTTTGGTATATAGAATATAGAACTGCACGTTAATGAGAATATTTTTCCAGCAATAACTTAAATGTGGTAAGTATTATATAGTCACCCGTCTTATTTTCTCGATGTCATTCCAAGGAAACATAAACGCAAGGATTACTTACTGCGATATAAGAGTGGCCGGCACCTGCGGCCACCTGCCCCGGATTAATTTCTCATCAGAACTGCTCTTAGGATATAATGAAGATTGAAGAAAAATGTAGAGCTCGAGATGTCTCCCGTTGATTAATAAACTCCGTATAACCTCGACCTAATATTTTGCTAAAGGAATTTCATGAAAATGTAACAGTAAATTAAAAGGAAAGTGACTTTATTAAATACTGATATACTTCAAAAACTTAATGCTCAAATCAAAAGTAAGAAATAATTGTAACTTAATAAGTTGGTGCGTGCTAATTTAATATGTGCAACGACCCCAAGTGTTGATTATTGAAAATGCAAATAAATGAAGTGTAATATGAATAAGAAAAAATATTTCCAATTTTTTTTGTATGTCCTATTTAATTAATTGCAAGAAGCTAATTAAAATTTTGTTATTTTTTAAAAGGCTACAATGTTTGATAACGTTTTATTTTGTCACAATACATAAATTTCGATTAATATTTAAGTTTTCAAAAAATGATTTTGTAGATTTTTTTTTAAATTTATATTGTAAAGGCTTTTTAAATATTAATTAAAAACAATAATGTAATGTGTGCTGTTATGGTAAATATTTTGTCCTCGAACATTTAATATAATTTCCAATGGAAATTGCACGCCAGGCTGATTTGTTCCTAAAAATTCTAAATAATTATCGTCGCGAAGATTTTGTGGGAGGTATTTGGACTATCCAAATAATACCCGGTTTATGAGGGCTATGCCGCAATGTTAACAACTTTTAAAATCTAAAACCCTTAAAAGTTATCATCAGTCCGATACTAAGCGTTTCAGAGTTTAGTAATACGTTCTTTAAAAATATATATATTTTAGTATTTTCATTTCCTGGGTTTGTTAACAAGGCAAAGCGCGGCGTTCCGCCACTCAGCACGTAAGAGCTCAATTCGGCGGAAAGTCGTGTCTTAGCACTAGGTTCTCAGGTTCCCTCTGCCAAACCTGCTGTATGCGGGGTACAGCGTGAATCTAAAACAGAAAAAATGACTTAAAGTATCTTTATCAGAAAACGTCGATGAAGAGCATTGTCATCCAGCAAAAACCGGCAAAATCATTGAAGTTCCGGGAGAATTGGTTTTGTTTGTATGGGTTTTTTTAAATCTCATAATATAATAATAATTTTGGTAATAATTTTCGATAAATCAAGCACATCAGTATATAAAGTAATTCATTTCTTTTTAACTTCACGCTGTATCCCGCATATAACGAGGTAGGCAGAGGAAACGAGAGAACTTAGTGTTAAGACACTCCATTCTTTTTTCAACCTTTCCGTTCCCCACTTTCCGCCAAATAAAGTAATTAATAATTAAAATAATATTTATTTTACCTAAAGAGTACATTTCCTTAGTCTGTGACTATAAATAAGATATAGTGGTACGAAGTTCGCCGAGTTGGGCCAGGTACAAATATAAATTATTCTTTTTTAAAGTACACAATAATTTGAAACAGTAAATAACAATTTGAAACAATTCTCAATATAATTAGAAAAATTAGATGTTATTATAAATTACATTGGATCTTTCCGTTATATCATTTCAATAATACATACTTTTAATAATTACGGAACAATTTGATGTTTTTTAACCGAAATTTGATTTTAAACGGTGACATTGTGACCACAAAGTCACGAAGGTGGCATGCGATAGTTTCGTAGCAGCCGCAAGATGGCTGCAAGCATCTGTCGGTTTGTCGCTCTTACTATTTAAATGACTGTTCTTCTGTTACAATTACGAATTATATACTGTATTACTTTACTGCGGTTTATGTTTATTCACGCGAACACTTTCGTTTAAACTAAAATGCCTTAGGATATGTAAATTTGGCGTCTGTTATTTAGAAACTTTCACATAATAGAATATTTCTGTTTCTATATCCAGCTCCGTCTTTACCTTACGGGGTAATGGGGTCTGTGCTCAGGCACAGGCGATCCCACGGTGCATCCGAATTGATTCTAAACTATCACAACACCGTCTGTTATAATTAATTTTACTTGCCAACTAACAGTTCGCGTGTATCTAAAAGCCTCTACATATCCTAAGAAGGCACTGCTTATATCATATATTATATAATATTGAAAAAGAATCACAACAGAATTAATATTTATTGATCTATTATTAATTAATTGCACCATTGACAGCGCGAGCACATTGCAGAAATGATACAGAGTTTCACCTAAATATTACGGTACTAATGTAAGTAATACAAACCCTTCACCTTTTTAGCTTTAAGTGTTATAATATATTGTAGGAAAAACGTAATTTATATCTAAATTCTAAATATATCGATTAAGCTATTTTATTATTAAAAAAGTATAATTTTAACAATTTTGCACCTACCGGAACCTAGATAAAGCTAGGGGCAATCTAAGATATCCCGCCTATCTTCATAAATTTAAATTGTCTTTTGTGCCTTCATTCAAAATTATTTATGTTACTATTTATTGTATTAACATAAATTGGACATGAGTTATTTTATTGGCCCGAATGCGTCAAGTGTGCTGTGGACAAAGATTATGATTGTAATTCAGATTTGTCATAGATCGTAAAGGTTACGTTTGTTTATGATACCGTAGAAATGTCCTGACACTTATATCATTTTTTAAGAAAAAAATTATATTGTATAAAAGAATTACTGTCGTCCGTGGAATGTGAGAATAAAGAAGAGGCAGAAGGGCAGAAGCATAAAAATATATTATTTTGAGACACTTATAGTATTTACAAAATATGTTTTGTATTTTGCTCATTAATACTTTTAGATATTAATGAGTTGACTTTCTTGTGGTTCGTGACTACGAATTTCTGTGATTTTATAACGCAAGTTAGATAAGACAAGTAACCTAAACATGTTTCTTACTTATAAAGAAATCTAAATGCAAAGTTCATAAAAAATCAAGGCTTTTTATCAATTCTCATGATTGTGATTTTCGTTATTATGAACTGTTATTCATTATAAAATTTGTCGAGTACGTGCGTCGATATAAATCAGGTCCTGGAAGTCATCTGTCCCGCATGCAAGCACAGTCGTTTGTTCACGATCACTGGTCACCTTTATTGTTTAAGCATTAATGATAGCCAATAGTTCGTCCAACACGTTTTGATCATTGCAGTTATTTTTATAATGAGCTCAAATATACTCGTATATAACAAGATTTTCATGTTATTATATTTTCTATGTTCGTATTTACATGACATTAATGTACGGGATTCATAAGTGATAACTATAATTTTGCAGTTCAATTGTATATATTGAATACATAATATTAAAAATAAACACCTTTTCCCAATTACATTACGTAAAGAATATTAAATAGTCATATCGTTATAACCAAAAAAATTAAGATTAAGACAATTTTTTCGAGATTCGTAACGTTTTCCAAAATAATGTATACATATATAGCTAAACAAAGCTTTCAGTATACATAACTTAAGATTGTAAATTATAAGTTAAACTATAATTATAATTAATTCACTCTGTTCTTCTTGTTCTTCTGTATGTCACAAAAAGTGTAAAAATTTTTAATTTTAATTTTTAAAAAAACCTATATATAAACAATAAATCGAACTTTTTAATGTAAAAATAAATATATTAAATGTATGAAAGTTATCATGTTTTATATATTATGTAGCGAATATCAAAATCACTCAATTTTCTTATAAATTCTGTGAGTACTAATACCGGGGCACATAGTGGGCGCATAGAATGGACCGAGCTGCATGGGGTCCGCCTTCAGCGATCCTTGTACTTTAATTCAATAATCGCATTTCAAACACCACTTCTATAGTTATACAATTTATATTATGACGGAAGTTTGCGTCTCAGTAAAAAAATACATTTTCGTTTTTTTATTGATTCTAATTTGAAATGCATGTTATATACATATGTATTTTTTCTGTAATTGAACAGAATTATAAATTGTATGCTCATAAACATCATTATAATTTTCTTAGAAACAAAACGTTCTTAAAATAAAGATATATATAGCTATATATAGCTTCACGATTTTATTGAAAAAATATATTTTAGACGTAATGCATCGATCATCGAGCATCATTTGGCGAAGAAAATATGCTTTACACACATTCGATCATCGATCGAATGTGTGTTAAAGCATATTTTCTTCGCCAAATTGAAAATTGGGAAAATTGTAATTATTCTTATAAGCATATAATTTTATACCCTTATAATATTTAAGTAGGTTTCGTTTACTTATTTAACTAATTGTAACGTAGAGGACATCGTAGAGTCAGATATCAAACATTAAAATACTATTTAAAATTTCATCCTATTTTATGGAAATACAAACAATACACGCAACGTTAATCATTCTATAATGTCTTTACACTGAAGTGCCCCTATTTTATTTTAAATGTTAACGATATAGGAACGATACTCACGCTCAGCTTTAAGCCTTTTCATCTGTCAAACGTTTAACAGCTATGGAATTGGGTTATAATTTACGATTTTATCTCATACACACCATAGGGGCTGCGGTCAGTGTGGTCATTGAAAAACTTGCAACTATATAATGGTCAGATTGACCTCCCGCTACGGCGGCACCCGGCCTGTTATGACTTGCCAAAATAGAGTTGTAATAGTCAGACATGCCCACGTAACTTGCGCGTAATTTAGTGCGATCTCGTAACGGCCGCTCGGGGCTGGAGTCGTTTGTCCAGCGGGCGCCTCCCGCTGCATTTAAGCTGCCGGGGGTGATTCAGATTCACTTTTGTTAGTCACTTTGTGACTATATTATTGTTGTCCACGTTTGCGGTTAATAGGCTGTTTATCAACTACCTACAGGAGTTCAGCGAAAATTGAATAGAGATATTATGATACATTACAAATGCGGTAGAGTCAATATGCTAAGCTAGCCACGAGATTGATACTGGCAGCGGGCGCTGGGCTTGACAAATAGTCAGTTCAGCGGAGGCGTCGGGCGGCGTCTTACCATAAATAAGGATTACGCCTGTGACCACGTAGTCTTGCGGAGTGGACGCAGGACAGCCTTTGTGACGTCGCTATACCGCACTAGTCTCGTGTCAAATAACCAAGCCACCATAGTTTGTTATAAGCTCGTGGACTGAATATACATATGTTGTATACACCGCTCGAGTATATAAATTACAGAGAAATAATTAATTTACTTAAAAATTTTTGAAGTATAAAATATTTCAAGGGAATAAAATAGATTAAGATGCGAAAATTCGCGTGATTTCAGCGCCTGTATCTCGAATTACAAGTTAGAAGACTGGTATCAAGTTGAGCGCGAGAAGCGTTAAGCCAAAGCTGTTTTAGGCTCAGTGGCGATGTTTGAATTGCGAGTGTGCCGCGGATTACCGGCTCACAGAGAGAGCAGGGAAACTCGACGAAATACGCATTAAATCCCTGTTTTGCTTATGTTTATGTCTATATACGTCTATGTAAATGTCTACGAAGTAACATCTCTGCAAAAGGCTAATTGAATTTCAAACCTTGGTCTAAAATATATTTTAAAGCGATAACGGACATCAAAGTTTGTGAAATAATATAGCCGTCTTTCATTTGTTTGTACTATTTATAAATATTGTCGTTCATAATTGGGTATATTTCTACTGTTATATTTCTACTGTAAAGTTACCGTTGTCCCAATCTGATTAAAAACAGAGTCGGAATATGATAAGCGTAGTTGATGATGAGATATTTTTTTTTTCAGTTTATTTCCCTACAGGTAGGCAGAGAGACTTTCGGTTCTCCGCTTTCCGCTTCAATTCCTTTACAATGCGTGGTCACATTGCGTGTTGAAGTATTGTGTTTATGTTACCAGAACGGGAAAGTGACAATAGTTTAAATATAATCATTCCTCCGAGTGGGTATCGAATCTAAAACCATTGTGTTTGCAATCTTACGCTGTACTACTGCGCCACGATCGTCTCCACATGCCATGAATATCAGAGTAGTTTCGACCACATTAAATTCTAACCTATCCTGGAAATTTAAAGAATGAGTTCTACGCTCATTCCTTAAAGTAAAATTTAGTTAAATTAATTTTTTTTTTTATCTTAATTTCAATTTATTAAAAATGAGCATCATATTACGTTGAAAATAATGTATTATAATTTATAGGATTTGATCTCCAAACTAATTCTTTTCAAATCACGTGATAGACTTTAAAATTCTTTTAATTCGATTCATGTGAAGTTGAATTCTAATCAAAATCACTATGACATTATTGTGTAGATGTAAAGTGATCGTACAAATATGTTTTATTGTTTATATATTATATTTTCACCTATTAAGTATTATTATTATTTAAATGGACGGAAAATGGAGAACGGGGTGACTGGTTAATAATTTCTTTAGTTACCTCATTATAATACTAATGATTTCTTTAGCTATCTACCTATGCTAGGAACTAGGTTGTTACGAATAAATATTGCATAAAATATATTTTTATATATAAATATTTATACTTATTACATATAATTATATGTTATGCGAACGTTTAATTAAATAAAGAGATATTTCATCGCTTTCGCTTATCCTGTTTGATTCAATTTGAGTATGTTTAGGCATTGTTTAGACTTACGACAGTTGTGTAAGTACATTAACTCACTAATAGGTAGGTACTCAGAGTCAGGTCGTGTATTTGTTAAGTAGATTGTAAATTCACGCGCTCAGTTTAACCAAATGGGCTGAGTTCGGGTAACCCCATATTGCCGATGATAATCTTTTATTACTGAAGTACTTGATCTGTGATTGTCGTGCGAGATTGATAGTTATCTTGCACCGGCAGCAATTAGGTACATTAAACATATTCAACCAGTAATTAATTTAAATTGTATTAGTAAAGAACATATTTATTATAAGTATTTCTAGACGGTCTAGGAAGTAACTGTTGTTTTGTTTTTTGGTCATTTCATCTTTCATATTCTAATAGAAGGACGGACGGTCTTTAATTAGTTGTTATAGTGCTATCTCGTGAAATCTCCAATTATATACATGTACGGGTCATGTATGGGCCGGGTCCGAGGATTAGCCGATGGTTAGTCTTCTCACGTCGTGGCGGATTCAATTAGACCCGTCCAGCCCATACTGCTTTATTACACGCCATGAATATGCAGCAATAAATATTTATAGTATTCCTTATTGTGCTATAACACACGAGTACCTATATCGTTACTGGTTATTATAATGTGCCTATTTTCTCAGGTGTTTAGTTATATACTTTATGAAACTGATAGTTTTATTCAAGGTGTGACTGATTAATTTTAAACATATAACTTGTAATATATACAATTCTGAAATACCTAACCATAGTTAAGACATAGTATGTCTTTACTATACTTATTTAAATATTTTAGCAAGCCTATATACCAGTTACATATGTTATATAACAGGTTAGCAATTTGTAAAATACTGAGAATATCGTTATATGTTCATTATTAATAAAGTAAATATTTATAAATCACTTATAGCTACTTATACAATATACAATACAATTTTGTAAATAAAAAACCGACTAAAACATGAAAGGGTTACATAATAATGAAAAACCGTCGTAAATTCGTTATTTTTTAAACCTTTTAATCATAGATCTACATAATAATGTGAAACGGGACTTCCCGTTCATACGACAACTTGATTGATGTGCCCTCGTAGATTTATTTACCCGAAAAGTAACGCGATACTTGTCCGCAAAGCTTCTACAATATAAAAATGACCCCTGTTATACTTTTGTTTTATTTTTAATGCAGACCTTTCGTAATTAGCGTAATAAATTATAAAATGATAATACTGGTAGGGCCATCTTGTGAAATGCTTAATACCGCTCGTCGGGGGGCGCCGCGCCGCCGGCGACCGTGTGTCAATCACTCTCCTGAATGTAGAACAATTCTTGTTTTGAAAAAGAATAAAAAAATACGTATCACTTTTATAATTCATCTCACTCCAACGACATAACGAAATACTCGTACAACAGGGACGACGAACAAAATCAGTCTTGTGGTAACATCTGTGCTTTATAATAGACGCTTACGTAGGCTTCTTTTCGGAGATCGAGCCCGGTGGGATCGCTTTAACATGATTGATCTGTTTATTTTACATTTTAAAGGAACATTTTTACGGTTGCTTGTCAACTTAATAACAAAGTGTTTTATTTCGGAACACGTTAAGTTCGGTTTTATTGATAGGTTCTTTTAGCTTTATACGTTTCTTGAGATGGGTCGCGAGCGCCTATAGCAGCCTATAGCGTATAAATATAAATGAATTGCTAATGATTTGGTAAAATAAGACAGGCATTTTTATTTGTGGTCTATTTACAGCGAAGATTTGACGTGTGTTAAATAAATATGAGCGATGTGATTCAACGTGCACATTATTTTTTATAATGATTTATAGCTTGTACAATAATGCATTTTATATTGCTAGCTCAGTGTCTCTCATGTTTTAGTAGCTTCGCTAATAGATAGTGTCTGTAGCATTACCAAATTATTTTGTGTTGATACATTAGGTTTTTCATCATTATTTACTGCAGTTTTTTCTATATGATTAAGTAAATTATTTTATTTTTTTTTATGTGACTAAGATATTTAAATAGATATTTTTGCATATACTGCGTAGTGTACGATGTACCTATGCAATATTTAGATGACAGTGCTAACGTCGATAGCCGAAATAGTCGATCGAAGCTCAATATTTTGATATTAATTACAGGGAAGTGTTTTAAAATGGAAATTTTATACTTACTTACTTACTTACTTAGCTTCACGCTTTATCCCTAGCGGGGTAGTCAGAGAGGACGGAGCGCCAAACGCTACGGTAATTTTATAGTGACCTTAACTTAGCAATTTATGTATAAAAACAAGCTTTCAAGCAATGAACAGCTATACGTTCTACGAGATATAGCAAGTATAAAAGAATGATATGTTTTGAACACCTCTTAATATATAACCCATATTTTGTTATTCATCTTTTGATAAGAATTTTAATTTAAAGAGACGTCGAATATTAACATAAATACAGATATCTTAAACAAGTTCTAAAAATATAACTTTATTGCCAGTGGCGCCAGTCAAGTACGTAGTATACATAAGTTGGGGAACTCGTCTGTTAAGTGTGGATTTTCTTTTATGTTCCCGGCTGCAGTGCTACTTACATGGAGATAATGTTATCACAAATAACAGGTGTGTGTGTTTAATAGCATCTCCTGGCATTGAGGAATATTAATGACTGAATCACTTCAAGAAATAATCTTATAATATGCCGTTTACATCGTTATGAACTAAAATGTTATAAATGACTAGACTTTTTCGATTGAGATGGATGTAAAATATGTTTTTTTTTTTTTTAATTTTGTCCCCATGATACACTATAGATTGAACATAATGGCTACAGATAATATACCTACATAAAATTTGCAATAAATACATACAGTAATAAAAATTTAACTGGATATAAATATTTATATATTATGATTTGTTAAATTTTCAAATTTATTAAGTTATGGTTGCACATATATATTCTGTAATTTTCTCGTAATCTAATCACACCGACATAATACATTGCGCTCGTTAAGTCTTTAAAGGATCGACAAAAAACGGGAGTGCCTCTGCGCGACTGTTTATCGGAAGCAATTACACGTAGCTTTATTAATTTTCATAACTACCCCCGAGTTCAAAGCACGCCGCGGTTTGCGCCTGGGTCACAAGTAGTGAGCGTTTGTAGAAATTGATTTCGTAGAAATTAATCGGATTTACATATTCAATTGTAACTTTATTAATTTACTATAATAAATTGATGCAACAATCGACCTGTCGTGGTGAAGAGGCACAAGCGTGCGACTGTAAACGCGACAGGTTGTGGGTTCGATTCCCACTCCAGGAAATGTAAAATTTAGTATTTTCATTTCTTGAGTTTGGTAACAAGGCACAGCGCGGCGTTGAGATCCGCCACTCAACACGCAATGCCTCAATTTGGCGGAAAGTGGGGAACAGAAATGTTGAAAGAGAATGGAGTGTGTTAAAACTAGGTTCTTTGGTTCCCTCTGCCTACCCCGCTATATACGGGATACAGCGTGAAGTTAAAAAAAAAAAAATATTATTTATACCATATATATACGTTGAAACTCAACTAAGTATATTATGTTTAAATATTATAAAAAAAATACAGTGAATATTGGAGTTCACATAAGAATCACGAAGTAAGCATCATATCATAAATTTTTATAAATAATATATCATTAGAGTTCATATATTCTGCTACAAAATGCTAAAAGAAACAATATAATAATATTATAAATTAAATGAACTATTTATGTTTTCTTTTTACTTAGACCACAACCAAAGCTACTGTTTACCGTTCGGAGGCCCTTAAAGATGTTTTAACAGCACTCAGTGGCGCAACCTCCTTTTGATCTTTGATGACACTTCAAATTCGACGTACTTATATTTGTAAATCCTTCTTACGTAGTCATTATGTGGGCACATCCTTTCCTAGGAATATATCTAGTAATTTAGGTTTGATCTATAAACGCCATTTAGTTGAAGTATAATAGGAAGTGTGGTAAAGATTCTGTGAAACAGAAACGATAACAGTTTCGTAGTATTTTAGGCGTAGATTTATTTAGACATTTAATTCTAGACATCAATCCTTAATGGCCATACTATTGTCTTCACGGTAAAGTTTTACCTATGTATTTATTTCAAATGTTTTAAATAGAGTTTATATTTCTTTTTAATTTAAAGATGTCTAAGTAGGTACTTATAAAAGAAATTTTGGGACTATAAAACAATCTAAATCCGAATTAATATAAGCCAATCTCATATCTACAGTCCTAACTCCCTCCACATCCGTTGTGACGGAAAATTCAAATGCCTCACAAGACCTGAACACTGGAACCGAATATAGATGTATTTCGCTAAAACGATTCCCACATAAATAAAGCTCATTGGATATAAAACTGTATTTACGTAAGAAAAATATAAAAAAGCCTAAACGATAGGAGCATAAGGGCGCACGGGCGGTATCGGGGCGCACTTGAGACGCTGCGCACGTCCACGGGGAGCGTCTCTAATAACAATACAAAATATCAGTTCGTTCCTCCGATCGCAAATCTACGTCAATAACATATCCAATAGTAGCGCGCAATTCATTTCGACATAATCTAATATGGCAAGGCACGTTTCCCGCCTAAATCTCCCGCCACATGTCGCCAATATGGCCGCTGGACCGAAACGCGAAACTAAAGAAAAAGGAGATCACGAATCGGTAATATCTTTCGAGTCCATAAACTTAAATGTTTATTTGCAGCGATATTTTGTCCTTTTGCAGATATTGGTTTACTAAGTTAGTGTTGGGGTATTGTTTACTAAACAACGGTCAACCGCTCCTTCTTATAAGCGAAGACTTTAATATTTCTTTTTCTGTACATGTTCATGTATAAGTAGGTATATTCTGCTCTTTGTGCTCCTGTACTTACATATAAAATATTATCAAAAGTAAAAATATAAATATAGAAGCAAATTGAATAAAAATAAATAAGGCACGTAAGCAAAAAGCTTATAGGTTCATTAAAATTACGTAGGAACTATAATTTTCAGGTTTACATACAATTGCGTGATTCATGAACTTAAACGAATGTTCGCTCGACCAACGTAATTGAACAACTTATTTACTTTGACTAGTTTAAGGAAAATCACTTAATTTTGTAAATGAATTGGTAATTTAAGCTTCGGACGTAACGATTCCGAGTAGCTCGTAAGTTAGCGGCAATTGAATATCTTCATTTCATTCAGGTATTGCTTATAAAAACTTAATGATTTCATTTGTTACTACAGTCCAGATTAACAAACAAATATGTTTACATTGTTAGGATTTGTTAATATAACATATGGTATACTTTCACGGTATACTTTTAAAATTATTTTAAGCTACTAATTGCACTTTAACTTAAAAAAATGTCACTTAAAAAATTACAGTTACAAAGTAAAAAATTTTGTAACATAAGTATTGTATGTTGCAGGTGCCACAAATATATAAAAATGTTATTTTTTGGATACCTAAAAACATACCTAAAAACCTGTAGCATCACTGATAAAACGGTAACGTTTTCTGCGAAAACAAAAACCGTATACCGATTTTCCCTTTAATTGTGCAATTACTTAGTACGAACGTCTTCAGTACAAATAAATCAGAATAGCCGCAATTAAGCTTTTCTAATGCATTGATTGATCAATCATCGAACACCGACAATCGAAGGAAGTGCTCCGTCTATATGGCCGCATTGTCCGCGGACGTGTTCACTCTATGTGCACTAACTGTCCAAAGATGAGATTTCTGCTTATAAAAAAAAATAATTTATTTCAAATGTTTTATTTTAATGACGCCCTTGTTGCATGACTATCTAATTTTGTCTTATATCTTTGGACCAAGTCTTAAGAGACAATTGCTTGCTAAATAAATTAACGTTTATTTTTCTCGATTCTGACGTAATAAACAAAAAAGTTAAGGATTTTTTTTTTGTGTTTATTTTATTAATATTATTGTCAAAATTTATTTAAAGAAAATCATTACAATATTAATATCATAAAATATCTTTAAAACATTTTACTCTTTTCTTATGTATGTGTACCACCATAGGAATTTTAGAATGTTCCAAAATAACACATCTGCTTGCTACAGTAGTTTATTCTTTGAATGTAATCGCAAGCGATTTCGATTGATTTCGTCATTGTATTCGAGAGTAGTGATTTCAACAGGAATTGTTGTAGACTCCCGTAGAAAGGTACACCGTACAGCTAATCTGGAGTTACTGGCAATTGAATCGGTCAATTTCTGTACCATTGAAATTTGCTTTTGTTGAGATTGAAGACTTTCTGCGGCTTTGTTTAATGTAACGATAGCACTATGCCCGTGGTATTGTAAAACTAATGCTATGCTAGTACAGTTATAATTATTGTTGATATGGAAAACAGTATAGTATATCACTTTTTAAACATATTTTAAAGGAAGATTCGAAGGTTTGTTTTATGTATTATTTTATTTAGACTATTTTTATTTACTAGTGGTTGTCCTTAAGTTTATAAATTTCTTATTTTCATGTACCTATGTATTATATAATTCGTATTAATATTAAATATTATATATATATATATATATATATATATATATATATATATATATATATATATATATATATATATATGTCAAGAAGACATTATTATGCGTTCATTCCTTCCTATATAAGTTTGGTAAATTATCACAAGGGCATCAATTAATGACGATCGCGAGTGACGGCAGATGATGAAAGGCAGTCGGTCACGTCGGCGATCGCTATTGATTTCCATTTAATCCGGCGCGTGCTCCCGCTGCCTACCGCTGCCCAGCGCCCTTGCCGACAAATAGCTTGCCGCCTTCATTACAACTGATCGAAACCCGCAATGCAATGTATGACTATTTGGTATCTTTACTATTTTATAACAATTACTTATGGGGAAAAACATTTTTTCATTTTTTTATCGTTAAGCTTTCTTCTTAATTGGATATTATTATTTTTAACAAGTATTAAGTCATGAATGTAATGTAAGAATGTTTGTTTATACCTACGTTATAAAATAGCATAATATTTTTGTAATTGTCATCACATAAAATTTAGTAGTCATCAATCATTGTCTTCTGTATGTAATATTTCTTAATTTTGGTGAATACGGTAAAAATATAGCTATTTTATAATACCATGGCACGGATATCCGCAATTGTTTCAGATGAGACGTAGCTATAGCTTAGACAATCGAATGCGTGACTTGATCTACTTAGCGATGCCGTCGCTACCGTCTCATTTGTGTTGATGCCACTGCTCTTGTATTTCCGAGCTCCCATTGTGATGTTTTCAATTTTCTTCAGATATTAGAATACTATTATCTTGCTATTACTGCATTGCTTCGATTATTGTTAAATCAAAATGCTTTATTTTGAAATGGCAATAAAAATATTTTATTTTTGTTTTTACATAGCTATTATTCGAAAACGTAAGCTTATTTCATCAATTTCGCTCTTGTCCTTTTTTCCAGCAAATCGTTTTAGTAGGCTACTAAATTTGAAGAGATGGCTTACGCTGCCGAAAAATTAATTGATCGGATCTCGTTTCTAAAAGGAAACAGCGCGGAAGAGTTTTAATTAGCAAGAAAAAAAGGCACCACAGAACTTCTGACGTAAAAAACCGGGAGACAAGGGTGGGCGTAACGAAGAATAAAATCTCCCGCTCGTAATGCGGGCAACATTTGTGTGAGGAAGACGCTCGGTAATGGAAGACAAATTTCAATATAATTTGCAATACATAAGCGTGTTACTTTAATAGCCCAGAACCACCCTTCAAATTAAACAGAGCTTAAGTTTTATCTTATTTTTTCCTCCTCAGAGCTGTGTTCGATCGTATAACAGGCGCATAGGCAAGCCCCGCACTCGCCGCTCGCTCGTAGGCGCCTGGAAAAATATAATCCGACCAAATTAATTGCTCTCACTGGCAATAGTGGCGCGGCCGCGATGCCGCCAAATCAAATTAAGGACGCGCTATAAAAACCAAATTAGTACTCGCTTTAACCGTGAGGGGGTATTTAGTTACAAGACGTTAGTTCAAATCCCGCCATTTTCATTAACAATAAATATCCCCTCGCAGCCGCACGGAATCCTTATTGTTTTACTTTTTACACCCTTGTGTCCCGAGCGGGATATAGCGCGGACGTCTTTTGCTGAGGCTCTGGCTAATTTGTTCTTTTTGTTTACTTACTTATAGGGCGTAGGCAATAAAAATTTGTGTTGCGCGAATTGTGTGGACTTTAAATTTTATATAACCGCTGCCGGTGCTCAGGGCGAGTTTTGCATTTAATTGGAGAAAAATTTAGGGGTCGGCGAAGCGCTTCTGTGAGGATTCTTAAAGTAATTGGATGGTCGTTACAAACTTTTCTGTTTTAACTGTTTACGTAATCGAAAGTGGAAAGGAAAATTTCTAAAGCCTTCTATAAAAAATTCTTCCATAAAAATCGGAGGGTTGACTTAGTTAAAGTTATTTTCGAATTAAATTTTTCATAATTATAACAGTAATTTAAGCTCATAATATATCTTACACATGGCCCGACGAAGGGGTGAATTTGATATTTTTTGCCGTGTGAGGCTGTAATTATAGGCGATGCACCGAATTAGAGGGCGGCGGCGATTTAAAACAATAAGCTGGCACTGTCATTAGTGGCCGCCGCTGCATATTACTGACCTCGCCGTCCTAATGTGACGACATTAGATATTTATTGTGTGTAAGTATTCAGATTGATTACAAAGATAAAGTGTATTATTTCTACAACTGAATTAGGGAGAACTATCTAATATGATCTGACATCTGTGAATATGTTTAAACCTACTATTATATGATTTGGAATCAGCCCAGAGGTATACAGTATATTTTCTTAGAACTAATATAGTTCACATTTTTAACTACAAGTGTTAAATGTATATTAATATTAAGTAGGGCTTGTATATTGTTACAAATAATAATGTTTATAGAATATTAAAAGTTACTAAGAGTTTAAGTATAGGTAATATCAAACTCGTACAATGCTATGTCTTCTCAACCATACCACGTAAATTATTCCAATACCGCCCCTAGAAAAGGTTAACCGTTTTTGTTCGAGTCCTATTCATCATAACACTTTAAATTGCACATTATCATTTTTATGTTGAAGCTAACAATTATTAATTAAGTATAATTTTTTAAACGTATGCCATCTGGAGTCCGTGTCGAAATCTTAGATGGAAGTAATTAAACGGTTTTTAAAATGATAAAAGATAGATTTTAGGTCTTTTTTTCTAAATTATAAAATTCAAATCGAAACTAAGCAAATACTGATAGATATAAGTACCTACCTATGTATCTATACTCATATCATATTATATTTTTTTGTTTAATCTGATATCAAGCCTTTTTTTTTTCTTTTTTTTTTAACTTCACGCTGTATCCCGCATATAGCAGGGTAGGCAGAAGGAACCCGAGAACCTAGTGTTAAGACACAACAAGTCTCGTTTCTTCTTAACCCCTTTAGAAACAGTTAATTACTCTTATTTTTCGTTCACATTATATATTATATCTGCCTAGAAATAAGACTGTACATCTATTTTTAAAACGCTTTTATTTACTCGACCTATATCTATCTATTACTCAATCAATAATAACTTGCAACGTTATGTTGCGCCACCACTTCTCGTTCGATTTGCTTACAAATTACAAAAACCTCATATCCGTTATGTTCCTAGCACCAGGACGAGTAAGTAATTTTAAGCTTGTCTGTTTAATTTCTTTCTTAATTAGTTAAAAGTTAGTGTTGAGACACTCAGTTCTCCATTTTCAACTTAACTCAGTTGAACGCCGCGTTTTGTGTTACCAAAACGCTTTATTTTGTTTGAGTTTTTTAAAAACTATTTAAAATAATATGTATATGATGCTATATAAAAATATATTATGTAAAAATAAATTTTCATTTACTTTCTATATTTCTTTCTAGTGTCCCGTAAATGCGTTAATAACGCATTGCGTAGAGACGTATATGTCACTTTATATAAACATGGATATCAAATCATGGTAGTGTGTGTAACATTTATTTTATTAATTTAATATACTTTTTATGCATTATTTAAAAAACATTAGCATTCTGCACTCCTCTATATAAACTATAAGTGTGCCAAATTTCATGCTCCTCCGTCCGCGTAATTTTCTTAAAAAGGGATCCAATGTTTTTGCTTCACATATTTATATATAGATGATTATGTATAATAATATTTTTACTCATATTTGTGACAAATATATAGAAGAGATAAATATAATACACATGTAACCTAAATATAATCAGTTAAATCGATACCTCATACTATTTAGATACCGACCTGAAAGGCTTTCCGAATATGGTGATTATATTATGAAATAACGCAATAATAGCAGGAAACGTGTTATTTAAACATTGATAGGATCTAATCTTGATTATAATTCCTGACGTGTGGATATCATAGGAGCTGCCGAAAAGTGTTTGATATTGCAATTTATACTGTATAAATATAGAGCGTGCGTTTTAAAAAAGTTCCAAATATATACAACATATAGATTTTTTTATATAATGTGTCAATGTTCTTAGGTTAAAATGGTAGGTTAAAATAAATATTTTATTTATAAATACGTTAGTTTCGCATTTATTGAAGTACATTATTATTTAGCATCATGCATACTTTAGAATAGAATTTACATCTAGCAAATGGAACTCGCTACTTTACTAAAAGTCAATTGTTTGTTAGTTGTTGATAAATAAACCTGGAAAACGATTTAAAGGATATGCTATAATTAGTTAATACTACAATATAGGTACATGTACGGCGATAGGGCATAAAAGGAACACCCACTATAAGGTGTTATTATCGAGACAAAGCGGTCTGTTTGTCTATCACGATAATCTGTGGACGGTTCGTTCCAATTCCATGTTGTGTAAATGCCCTAATGGACGCCGGTAATGTGACACGCTTGACGATTTTACTCACAAATTGTTGTACGAAACTCTATTACAATCTAATGACAGCCACCGTCTAATTGCGAGGTTATTACGTTTTGTTGTGCACGCGGCTTAATGATAGTGCGCAGTAATTATTGGGCGAGGTGAAACCCTGAAGATGTGTCGAATTGAATTGTCGGCTGCCTAATGAAGGCTGGCGCGCCCGCCGCCGCTACCGCCGCCACCGTCGCCACCGTCGCCACCGCCGCGATGCGCCGTGCCGGATGTGAGCACTCGTATTACCCACATATCAATGAAAGCGCGCGATTAATTTTTAATAGTCTTAGCCCTGGGCCAATTCAAAATTATTACTACTTTGTATATATTACAAATTGTTAATAATACACTCAAGAAATTTCGCTAAGGAATAAATTCTTAACATTTACAGTTCATTGAACAGCTGTACATGCTGTTTTGCAATGTTTCCTTTTAAATTTCTACCTTAAAAGTTCTTCATATAATAAAAAAAAATGTCATATATGATTTATACGTTGTCAAAAATACAATACATATTTATGTAAATATCTATAGAAATGGATGGTGTGAATCCATCATTAACTATAAAAAATAAACAAATATAACATTGTCACGACTGTCATCAAATGGGTTTCACCACGGTTTCACTGTAAAGTATGAAACGCATGTAATTCCCATATCGCACGATCTCCACGGATCTGGAGCGACGAATACATTTCGTGAATAATTTAACAGACAATGAACTGATAACTATTTTATCCACTTCGTCTATTTTGTGTGACCGTTGCTCTACTGTCAACGGTGACGATTATTATTTAGATAACCAGCTACATCACTATTATGTTGCTGCTCTTATTATTTTACTTTGTGCCAAATTTTAGAAAGTGTACCACGACTGCTATTTGTGCGAAAACACGACTAAGATTAGTTCGTACTTTATGATGACTCAGGCATTGTAATTTTTTTTCTTATACTTAATACTATCTTTGAAAAGAATTTCAAAATCAGTTTCGCTGTGCTGAGCGAGCCATAAGTCCGTCTTGTTAGAAAGCAGACGTGTAAGCGGATTTTCGGGAGCAAGTTGCGGCAGTAGCCACTTATTTTTGCCGCGTCGTCTCAACCGCCGGATTGATTTACGGACGAAGTGCGATACACGGGTCCGACCTTACCCCTCACTTCTAACTAAAGCTTATCCCGAATTACGCAAAACACGCCGACCGCTACGTAACATTTGTGAAAGGAAAGACCAAACAGGAAAAGGAAACTATTCCCATATATTTAATCCTTTTGAAAGGGTCTCAATTATTTGGTTTCTTTTATATGTTTATAAAGGACGAGGAGGAAATCTTCTGGGTTTTCCCGTTTACTAGTTAATTTAAGTTTAGTTCTTCTGAAATATTTTTTTTAATTTATGACGTAACGTAATCTTAAATTAGTTTCATAATTAGCTATGCGATAAAACTTCCTAAATAGTTTCAATAAATATTAAATCAAATAGAAGATGATGTATTTTACACTTTATAAACTAAAACATGAATATGTAAAGTTGAACAATTAAGTAGATACTTAATTAAAGGAAAACTAGATATATCTTTAAACTAAAGTACTCGTAGATATCGCTCAAAGCTTAATTTAAAATCTCAGGCTTCGTTAAGTTATGACACCTATTAAGCACAAAGTAAGAAGACACGTTCGGCTATTAAAGTGGGCTTCAGATGGGCGAGGTTGAAATGTAGGATATTATCGCACCGCTTGTTGCCCGCGTAAAATAATAATGGCAGAAGTTCCACCGGCAGCGTGGAAACTTAGCGAAAAAAGTAAGAAATGCCCCCGGCAGCCATTTAACTTCCTTAAACGCCCGGATGTGACGCCATTTAATTTATTAACACGTGCCCACCTCAGTTGAGCGGCTAATGACACTTTTCAGTTTTCACACGGCGCTTTTTTAAGAGTGGACTTTGTCTACAAAATATATTTAGTTTCAACAAAGATAATATTTTTATATAAAACCTAATTGGATCTTTAATGCATTTTCAAAATGAATGAATTACGTCGTCTACAAAAAGATGAAACTGAAATCTTTATAAACTTGTTATTTGTAGTATACGCAGAAAATCCTCAATCCAGCAATGGCGGTATCATAGATCATGTCACGCGTCCTGTCCATTCCGATATCGACAGGTAAAACTAAAAACTGCAAGTCAGTTCAAACAGGCTCGGAAAATCAATAAACGAAACCGCACTGAGAGCGCTACCCAAATAAATACGGGACCGACTATCCAATAAAACACGCGAACGGTTTACAATTAAAGCTTTAAATCTGCAATAGGTGTTGCCATAAATTGGACGAGAAAACAATCAGCGGGCGAGCGTCGTTCGCAATTAGCGCTGCGCGGCTCGATAAATTTGCATTAATGCTCTCGAAAAATCCGAACGGCAATAATTTTCACGTGCCGTGTGTTGTATGCGCTGGTGGGCGCCGGCCTCGCGCCCGCGGCCCATCCACTGCGGAATACATATCAATACGTTTTCTAGTTCACCGGTGTCCCGTACAATTGATTTGGTTTATTGTTTAAATATTTGAAAAAAAAATCTTTATGGAAAATATATGTATAAGTTTGTATTGTATTTTTGGAATTGATGAAAAAATATGTTGATATTGTTAATAATTTTATTTTTCAATCTACTGTCTAGGAAGAAGTGTGAAGAGATTTCTTATTCGACTATGATTTCAGTTTTTTTTATTACATACATACATAACTTCACGCTGTATCCCGCATATAGCAGGGTAGGCAGAGGGAACCTATAGTTAAGACAATCCGTTCCCCACTTTCCACCGAATTGGGGCATTTCGTGCTGAGTGGCGGAACTCAACGCCGCGCATTTGCCTTGTTACAAAATCCAGGAAATGAATTCCATTTCCGGGAGTGGGAATCGAACCCACAATCTGTCGCGTTTACAGTCGCACGCTTGTGCCTCTGCGCCACGACAGGCGTTTTTTTTTATTACTTACTAAAAACTTTTTTGTTTATTTAGACTTCCAAGGTAGATTTCCTGATGGCAGGACGCCTATAGAACTTATAAACTGTCGTATTTCAGCGCTGTCGGTTTATGGATCGGCGCGTGATTTACGTAACGCGCGTCGCCTCACTGCACTTTACACTTTTACAGTTGCAGCACACCAACGCCTACTCATTGATATATGCCATGAGAATTACGACAAATGCTACAGCATAAAAACAATACATATTAATATATAGCGGTTAATTTGATAGATGTATTTATTATACCAAATATTTGTTCCTCCTTTTTTTATTGTTCTTATTTTATTCTTGCATGTGTAAAATATACTTTGTCTATTTTTATATTTACTTGTATGTAAAAAAAGAAATTTTGAGTAAAAAAAATCTTGTACACAATTTTTTTATGTCTTTGGTTTTTTGCTTAATTTCTTTTTTTTGTGTTCTTTTTTGTCGTATGTCGCACTTAGGATTTTTTTTTTTACTAAGCATGATGTATCTGCTTATAAGTATTTGTTACACCTAGATTAAGTCCTGTGTACTAAATAAGTTATTTGTATGTACTGATGTAAACAGACGTTGGTGAATACACAAGGGTTAATCAAACTTCATATTTTTCTGTGTTTTCTATGTGTATTTAAAGAAACAATTTATATACCTATATGTATTTTTCTTGGAATACAATTAAAACTAATTAATTACTTATTATGTTTTAAATTTATCATGAACAAAAACATTACTAAAACTTACTCAATTCTTCGCTTACGAACTCAAGTCTTAAGTGGTCACAGTTACTGACTGTGCTAATAACAGGCTAGTCGATATCAGCGTCATTGTAGAAAATGATGAGATTATAACATAATGTTAAGTGTATTATTAAATACTTGTCACACAAATAACTTATATAGTGACGTATAAAACAGGTATCAGGATAATTAGTAGTAAATTTTATTATAACTACCATTTACTACCACATTTTACAGTTTATTGGTTAGTAGCGACGTAGATTTGAACGTAGGCGTTGAAGCCTATTAATACAAACAGCTTGCTTCTCCCCCGCCGTGACAATGTTTAAGCAATGCTAATGTTACACTATAAGATTTACTTCATTACCATACTATTTGGCGAATGGACTTAAATTGCATTTTAAGAAGGATTTAACATGTCGTGTCGATGTTTTCTTAAAAAAGTTAAACGAATTGTAATTTGTAATCTATAGAGGAATGGAATAGAGGAATATATTATTTTCTTACTACTGTTTATTATTAAATGTACATAAACTGGTAAAATTTACGCATATTAATGGTATTTATCAAGATATATTTTGTTAGTAACTGGCAGAGCTTGCACAGCGAAAACTACTGGAAGTCGACAGCTGAAATTTGACTAGAACTTGCTCGTTATTTCTGCGGGAAGTAATTTTTTTTTTACCTTCACGCTTTATCCTGCATATTTCAGGGTAGGCAGAGGGGACCTGAGAACCTAGTGTTAAGACACTCCGTTCCCCACTTTCCGCTGAATTGAGTCATTGCGTGCTGAGTGCCGGAATTCAAAGCCGCGCTTTGCCTTGTTACCCAGGAAAAACCCAGGAAATGAAAATATTAAACTTTTTTTTCTGTTCCACAACCTGTCCCGATTATAGTCGCACGCTTGTGTCTGCGCCACAACAGGCGGGAAGAAGATAGAAAAGGAAATAGTATATTTAGAGTCAAAATATCGATGCAAAAAAGGTGCGGGCGAGAATTTGTTCTATTATAATCACACAAACACTACGACGGAATAGAAAAGTTATGCAAAAGTTTTAAGGCTTTTATTTTTTTAATAGGTATTGTCTACAATTTCGTTTCATTTTTCACGGTATAATATATTTTTTTCCGCTAGAAATACGGAAAACAATTGTAGAAAGAAAAAAACTATACATTATAAAAACATAATAAAAAAAAAAAAACTCATAAGTGTGTCACAGAAACTGGAAACATTTTCTTGTTAAAAGAGATATTATTTATCTACGACATTTAAATAAGTTCTATTAAACGTATTTATAAGTAATAAAATAAATAAATCGAAGGTCAAGGCTCGACTTAGCTAGTTTACATATATAACTTACATTATTATAGTAATTAAGCCTCAATTTTTTTATTATTCTTTTTTTTTTGGTGTTTTGTTTCAGTAATTTCCATAATTGATTATTAACAAAAATAAACTTTAATATAAATCAGAAATGAATATAATAAAAAACAACAATTAATTCATGTACCTGAGTATGTAAGGATGTAATATTATCGAGTTACTTGAGATGTTGAGTAATAATATATAGGTATGATATAAAATACGGTGTTATTTAAGCAAATGGAAATCAATGCCGGAAATTTGCATATACATATATAATTTTCAAAATATGGGTTGTATTTATTGCATTCGGGGGGACGACAAATAATAAAGAGCTACACATGTACTTACGTAAATCCAAGTAAAAAAAATTCCAAACTCATTCCAATTTAATTTTGACAGTAAAAGTTAAAGGGGTACAATAGAGTAATTCTATAAAATCAATCTTACTTCGAAAGCGAATTGTGGGCCATTAAACTCTATATGGTCTTCCCAAATAAAATGTTTGCACCTGTTAAATAAATTGATTTTATACAGTAGTAGATTTTATGGGCAGCAATGGCTACATAAATATGACAGAATAAGTACAACGGCTGTAGGCACCTGTCTTTCGTTGAAGGGTTCCAGTCTAACAGCAAATGCTCATTGCTACTGATAGGTGTCATTTTGCGGCTCTCTAATGGAGGGCATCTACAAATATTTCACTATTTCTTGGCAAAAAAGCAAGCACATACTCTTTTTTTCGAAAGTTCATTTATTTATTTATTTATTTATTTCCGTCACTCAACACGCAATGCCTCAATTCGGCGGAAAGTGGGGAACGGAATTGTCGTAAGAGAACGGAGTGTCTTAACACTAGGTTCTCAGGTTCCCTCTGCCTACCCTGTTATATGTGGGATACAGCGTGAAGTTGAAAAAAAAAAAATATACGTTTTCAACAACAATGAACTTTTTCAAATTTTCTGGCGTTATTTCTTTGGACCATTTTCATAATGTTAAATCATTTGAAAAACGTTATGAAAATATTTTCTGGTAATGCTACATGTAGTTTTACTTTTTATTTCTGTTAATATCTTACTTTGCCCACTTGATTTAAATATCCTGAAATTTTATATGCCTACTTGATATTACTAGTGTCTTCGTAATTGCTTTAATAACGCATAGCGTAGTGACGTTTATGTCACTTTATATAAGCATGGATGTCAAACAATAGTAGTGTGTGTAACATTTATTTTATTAATTTTATATACTTTTTATGCATTATTTAAAAAAAATATTAGCATTCTGCACTCCTTCTCTATATAAACTATAAGTGTGCCAAGTTTAATGCTTCTCCGCCCGCCTAATTTTCGTAAAAAGGGATTCAAAGTTTTTGCTTCACGTATTTATATATAGATGAGTCAATTTAAATGGTAAGAAACAAACATAGTTAAAAATAATAACTTCAAAAGTACATGCGCGTTTAGTATAAAGTGTTTGTAATGAATAAGAATTTAATTAAATACAGATTGATACTTTTAAGTAATTTTTACAATATACCTATTATTTTAAAACGATATTAGAAATTTTGCCTAAATCACTGTTAAAATTAATTTTTCAATTTAAGTAAGTCTTATAAATAACAATACGTTATTTTAATATTTTTAGTTCTACACACACAGTTATGATAAGAAAATATTTCAAAAAACATATAAAAATCCAGCCATGTTCAAATATTTGTACGTGTGCTACAATTTTTTCTATATAATAGGTACATTATGTAAAAGGCATCTTTTAAATTTCCAAATGAATTCAAGGACTTTTTATGTAGCATATAATTGTATATTTAAATGCAATTTTACTGCTGCTCAATTTTGTAATGGTCGAATAGAATTCGTCATGCTGAGAGCCTACTGGGAAACGTTTCTAGTTTTAAGGTTCTGTATGTTGTCTTAAAACCCCTAATGTTTTTATTTCCCACTACATATTATTTTTTGTGTAAGATAAATTACAAAATAAATTAAATCTTTCTTATAGTAAAATGGACATGAGTCTTTTAAAAAATATAGTGTAGCTACTAACTAATTATAATAACAGATTATGTAACATACTAATAACTCTGTTAGTAATATAGTCTAAAACCGAATTGTTAATAATTATAAATTATGGTATAATGAAATTACTGTTTTTGTAAATTAACAAAAAAGCTTACGCGAATTTACTTAAAAATAAATATAAACTTAAAGAATATTAAAACCGTTTTACCTTTATTATATTGTAGCGATGTTTATTCAGAACATATAGCTTATAAAAAAACAAGAACGAGGACATAAACAACACGACTTTTCTATAAAGTCTATAGGTTTTAATAATGTAGTGCTTATAATAAATCAAAATTAGCCTTTATTTACATAAAAAAGTAGACCAAGGATGAGTGGATGATAATGATGGATGATGGATTTTAATATTTTTCACAAATGTTTCTCAATATAAAATGAATATCGACGGGTAGGACCCGTAAACTAGTAAAAGTGCAAAAACACAACATGAGAGACGTTTAAAAGTTCCTAAGATTCTAATTTTATCATTATTCTAATTAAATTAATTATTTAAATAGTGAATCTCTTAAATAATGACATAATTAATTACCTTAGGAACCTCTAAATGGTTCATCTGTTCGTACTTTTGCAATTGTACGATATACTCGTATTGCATCTACCTAATGTGCGTGTGCGCCTATTATATAAATATTTTTATTTTATTTTAAATCAAGTTTCTTACAATCTTTTGAGGATACCAGATATAATATGAAATATACTTATTTTTTTATAGTAAATATTTATTGGCTATCGTAAAGCCGGCCAAGTGATACGGGTACACTCATGAAAAAAGTAAACGATGCATCTCTCAAATTTTGTAGAGACGTTAACAACGATATTAAATAACGTCTCTATTCACCATAAAGTGTATTTTAAAACGTTGAAGTCGGACGGACATGGGACGTCAGGCTCGCCGGAAGAGCTGCACTGCGGGGACACCCTAGTAGGTGCTTAATATACGAAAATATTCAATTTTATAACATTCCGTCGAGATAGCATCAGAGCTTGTCGATTTGATATTTTCGGCGGTAAGGTAATTTTATACATGTCGTGAATGGAGGCTGGAGCCATGCTGCGCGCACGCCGCGCTCCTCGTAAGTTAGCACTTAATCATTTTCACGGACACTTTATATGACCATACAGTCACATAGTTCGTTCGGGCTTTGGTCATAATGTGACTTGATCAAACAAGTATTTAATAGAATGTGTTGTATAATATTTTTGGGCGAATCAGCACTATCATCAAATTTTCAAACTTAATGCATTTTGTGAGATGAAGGGATAGTGAGACAAAACTTCCTTGTTTATTTTGGTGCAAAATTGCAAATTAATATATTTACATACTGTATATATTCATGCATAACTTAAAAAAAAAATAGAATTCAAATGTAACTTGGGGGTTTACATATAATCACCTTAATGTGGAATATGTTCTTGAGGTTTGAATTCACAACCATCGTATAAAATGGGACATTTACAATCGCCGTATTAGCGTCGATCTTCACTGCCATTTAAAACCAAACAGTTTAAATATTGCAGAAGTCAGAACCGAGGAGTATAGATATATACGACGTCTCTTAGATATGGAGATAACTTTATGTATTCACACACTCAAAATGAATTATTTACAAGTAAAGTTGGATAAATAAAGTGAATATTATAAACTGTTTGTGCAACGTGCACAGTAGCAAACTCGCAGTAAACATGACTAGCGGACATTGAAATGTAGATAGGTGCATAAAAGGGCAGAGAGCAGTTGTCATAAGTCAGCAAGCAAGCTGGTTGAGGTGGGATAATAAATATGCGTTTGTTTTGCCCCGTGCAGCGTCGCGTTGCCTGCGTGGGATGTCGCGATGCTCTCACGCCCCGGCATTAGGTAGCTTAGGAGCCTATCTAGACTTTTCTTCTGTTACATTATTGCATTCCAATCGTAGAAACAGTTCGAAAAAGAATATATAATACCATAATTAATTAAATAAGACATATTATTAATTTAACAAAGAAATGGTAATATTAAATTTTAGCTGGCAGAATAATAATATATCGTGTCTATAGCTAGAATACATAAGCTTTTGCAGCCATATTTGATTTATCTAATGGTATTTGAACACATAATCACTTTTGCTTAAAATGTAACGATAAGATGTATCTGGGTGAGTTAATGATTGTCGCGTATATTAGATATCATTTATTTATACTATTAAACAGGGACTTAGTTTAAAATTATTTGGACCTGAAGACCTAATTGCGCTTACAAATAGTAAGTATAAATAAAGTAATATATATGCCATAATTCATATGGCATAAACCATACATATACGTATTTTATGATAAAAAGCTTGTTAGTCAACAGTACTCGTGGTATCAAGTAATAAGGTGTTCATTATTTATATTAACAGTTTAGCAGTCAGTGACCAGATCACTGGATCCAGACTTATAGCTGCGTGAATGTGCGTGGGCATTATTTGTACCCTTGTTAAGAGCTGAGGATATTATAAAAATGATTCCTTTATCCCCGTTGTGACACTCGCTGGAAATTGGTCGCTTAATTTATGATCATCATAAAAAAGGATTCGGATCCGTGCAGGTTGGAATTTCATTCATAAGAAGGCAGAGGCGTTCGACTCTTTATGGGTGGATGTTTTCATTAATTTAACTTGATTTGGAAAATAAGAAAGGTATCGTATGTTCCATGATGGTGGTCAGTAGATCTTTTGATAAGGTGCTCAGGCTTCGACTACTGTTTACACTCATTTCGAAATACGTATATCGTTAACTAGGCCACTGATTTTGCTCTTTGATAAATTGTAGTATAGTTTTAAAGAAAGTTTGCAGTCGTAAATGTCTGTGTGCGATTTAAAATGAATGATCAGAGTCATTGGCATATTGACTTTAATATTTGAATGTCGAATACGTGACTTTGTCAATTTAAATTTTATATGTTGAAATTTTTTCTAAGCAGACGTTGAATCATTAGTTAAAGGGTTAGTAGTCGACGGAGAAAGCGTAGTGGGGTGCATCTTAGCTATTCAAAGCGATCACGGGGACATCATCAGATAAACAACAATAAGTTAATACGCGCTCCAAATAAGCTCAGGCGCGCATTAGTCACCACAGTGACCGACCGCCGTCGGACGCGGGGCGATACCGACAGTTTGCTTAATCCACTCAAAACATACAGAGACATTTGTCGGCCCGCCGGGGACCGAGTGATCGATAGCGAGACTCGCTACAAAACGATAGATAAAAGCCGATAAGTCAGAAGAAATATGACGCGAACAAAATCGGGAGATATACGTAATAAGATAAAAGTCAAACAATGATTCGACCGCGGATTCGCCGCGGCATAATTTATGTGACAACGCGTGATGGACGAGCGGCGACTTTCGGTAAACTATTTACATACGGCGGCGGTCGCGCTGTCGGATTGGGTTCTGTTGTGACAGAGGGTGGGGCTTACTACCCAAAACAAATGTCACTGTTATTTATTAGGTTACGTTGCTATTAGGCCTAGGACGAGAAACATCCTATACTCTAGTTTATAAAACAACAACAAAACTGTCGAGTTTGTATCGTTCTGAAATCGCAATCAAAGCGAAAACACAAAAGTCGAGTGACAAGCATCACACTCAGAGCGTCCCGCGGCAATTGTTCTAATTGAATCAACAGCAAGGCCACGTCGCTTGGTTGGTAATTCCCTTCGCACGTTGACTTAAATTGCTTTCTGTAACTTCAGACCACTTCTGAATCTATGGTTTTGTTTTCAATATCCTGTAGTTATTTATTTATAAATTTTTAATACCATTTATATTTTGTTTGAATGTTTCATTCCAGTGCATAGCGTAAGGAAACATAGCCTTATAATAGTAAAAAAAAATATACATAAATATACAACTGTTAGGGTTGTCTATGGTATTGTATCTTTATATATAGAATTCGCATAGTAAAAGGCACATGTAGGTCGGGTGGTAGGTGAAAACGTTAGGCGAGCGACAATCCCCGCGGAGACAGCAGCAGGCAACTTTGCTTTTTATCTGCGTTCCTCGCCGCGCGCGCTCGACCGTGTAATTGGATGAGAACGACGCGATCCCAATAGCGCGCCCTTATCTGTTCGCGGCAAATCCACCACCCGCTCTTACCCCGGCCCGCGCTCCGCCCGCCGACACTCAGCAATAAGTTTTTAGTGAGTAATTCAAGATAACCCCTTGATGTTGTTCATTTTCACACTTCCTTTCCCGAGAACAGCTCTTTATTGCATAATATGTAACTGTCTCGTTGCCGACGGGTGTCCCGGGGGCGCGTAGACAAACTTCGCCCCTTTATGATGTTAATGCGATCGCCCCACACCCTTCTATCCGGATAATGATAATTGCTTTTTCAGAAATTATTGTTTGATATTGTCGTTTAATGTCATTTTAGATAATTATGTAGCTCTTTCTAATTTACAAAGTTAAAAGTTGCTGGTTAAGTTAACTTTGGTTCGTTCTTGATCGTTAACACCAAGTCTATAATAAAAAAGTAAGTTTCTAAAAACGTGCATATTTGAGTTGAAAATAAATTTCTCAATATTTCATAAATATTAAAATATAATATTTTTGACGTATAAACTTATAAAAAAATGTAATATTATTTTCTTAAAAAAGTTTTATTAATGTGTCATGTGAATTTAAAAGTGAATGGATTAAAAGTCACGGCTCATGTGAAGGTAGTCGTTTATTTGGAGAGCGGGAGGCTGCGAATTGTCGTCGTATTAGTCGCTATCAGATGGGCACCGTCTCTGACATGGCTATTTACCTCCCAACCCCTTGCATTTGTAGCTTCTGTTTTGCGTTGCTACCTAATCCTTTTGTAAGACATTGTATAAACAGAACTACAGTGGTAAAGCCAGATATAAATTCTATATTTTGTAAACAACAAAATATGTAATATAAATATGTTGAACTATTGTGTGTGTATTATTTTTTTTTATCAGCAAGATAACGTCCATTTTAAATAAAAATAATTTTCAAGGTCTTGGATAATACAACAGAAATGAGTGACCATCTTGATAGGATAAAGTGTAAAGCGTGAAAGACAACGGTATCAAAAATTTTTTTTTATAGTAATAGTAGCTACAATTGCTAAAACCAATGAATAATATTACGATTCTAAGAAAAAAGATGTATTTTTTTTTGTCTTTACGCTGTATGCCGCGTATAATAGGGTAGACAGAGGGAACCTGAGAACCTTTCTCTACTTTCCGCTAAATTGAGGCATTGCGTTCTGAGTGGCGGAACTCAACGCTGCGCTTTGCCTTGTTACCAAACCCAAGAAATGAAAATACTAAACATTTTTCCTGGTATGGGAATCGAACCCACAATCTGTCGTGTTTACACTTCTGCCTCTGCGCTACGACAGGCGGCAAAGAACGTATGTATATACTTATTTCTCTTTTCATATGTTTATTTATTTATTTAGCACTACAAAATCAGTATATAGTAGATGATATATGTAGGAGGGGGAGGTTGAGAACTGTCATCGTACTGTAGCGTTATCAGATAGTCCGCGGGGACATCGCAGGCTTAACCGCATCCAAACTGCTCAGCTACGTGTACGTTTAGATACTACGTTATTGTTCGCTTAGGATTCCATATTGTTATTTTCAAGCACAGTTTGCTTTTTATTTATAAATTATATAAGAGACAGTTACGAATAAAACTTCGTTTGTACATCTTTCTGGTGATAGAAATCTATAAATGTAAATATACATGTGTATAAAGTAGTTAATTTTAATAATCTGCTTATTATAATATCTGTTTTTATCTAGTGTAAGACTATTTTAACAATTCCGTTCCCCACTCTCCGCCGAATTGAGGCATTGCGTGCAGAATGGCGGAACTCAACGCTGCACTTTGCCTTGTTACCAGAGCGACGAAATGAAAATACTAAATATTATTTCATATTTTCATTTCCTGGAGTGGAAATCGAACCCACAATCTGTAACCTGTCTGTCTTAAAATTAAATAGAGTAATATTCCAACGTCACATTATCAATATTCATTTATAGTGCGTCGAAAACCTCTTTTTTAATGTGTTATTTTGAGTAAAATTGCGAGAGCATTAACTTGAATGTAGGGTGGCTCGAATACTGCTGCCGCCTTATAATCAGAAGAACCGCTTCGGGCACTCAAACACATATTAAGATCGTATTAATCTTTTACTCATATTTTGTTACAAATATTACAACTTTTAATAAATATATACAAGTTTTAATGTCTAACATGTATCCAATGAATTTAATAAAAAATAATACCTCCATGTCCAATTTCAAACACACACAAAATACTATCATGAAAGTCAAAAAGTAAATTTATAAAATTACAATTTATTTACATATAGGATCAAATTGAAATTTCCTTTATTATTAACCGACTTTAAAGGGAAGTTTGATATGTATGTATGTAAATGGCTAAATCGATTTGGATGCAGTTTTCAGGAAAGTATTTGTCAGACTTAGGAGAAGGTACATACAGGTATATGGACCGACTACTAAAATGGAGGTTGTCTTTTTGCACGTATGTTGTTAGTGAATTTTATATGAACTCGGTTTTATTTTTATTAAAATCTTAATTATATTCTATTTATCTGTGTCTACGTCACTGTACCATTAATATAAAATTTTGTTTAAAAATAGTAATTTGGTAATGTAATACAATAAATATAAGTAAAATTCCTTTAAATAACTAAGTGTGGAGAATTATAAATGGTTGTATGAAAGATGAACTATTTAACTCTTTTGTTTCAATTCTCGACATTTTTTTAAATTTACCTGGGTGGTAATAATTACAAGACTAGCACTTTATTATGGCCTAAATAATGATTATAAGTGGGTGAGAGCGCGGCTGGTGGCGTGTCTCTGCTCTGTAATCTTGTACCGGCCCTCAATCACGCATTTCTCACCCGGACGCGTTGAAAAAATAATACTACTCTGTGATTTGTCTATAATTTGGTGGATGCCGCTCACTGCTGCGCTCACGCAGTACCTACTACGTGAGCAATACTTCTAATTAATGGTAAATTGACGGCGTTTTTCACTATTAAGACAGTAGCTTTTAAGCCTATTACATATATTGTATTTCCAAAAGTGATAGTACAATTACAACGAGTTATTTGCGGAATTACTTCTTAGTTTATTTTATTAATGGTATTTATATTTATCATAGTTATTACATTTAAAATAATTATTTGAAATGATTATTATGTATACGAATACATAGAGTTCATTATTATTTAGCAGTAACTACTTAACTCAACTCAATTCGGTGGAAAGTGGGGAACGGAATTGTTGTAAGAGAACGGAGTGACTTAACACTAGGTTCTCAGGTTCCTTCTACCTACCCTGCTATATGCGGGATACAGCGTGAAGTTAAAAAAAAAAAATAAAAATAACTACTTAATATTATGGAGAAACGAAAAATTTAAAAACTATAAGTTTTTGTTATATTAAATATAAGTTTGGTGGATAAGCTGTAACCATGTCAAATGATGTAACGGCAATAGCAAAATTTACCAAAACATCGGGTGATATTTTGACACTTGACTGACATTCGCTTTCAGTAAATGATTATGTGGAACAAGCAATGAATAGAAAACCTTTGCTGTTACTTCCCTTTATTCCCTCTGTTGAAACGTCGCACAATTACATATATTTATGAATAAGTATGATACGCCTATTTAGGAGATATTGTGTAGAAAAAGTTTTAGTTCAATAAAAGATATGTATTGCAAAATTTATCGATATGTGTATTATGTTTTGTGGTTGCTAAATGATACTAGTTTGTTACCATTGATTTAAAACAAAAAAAATGTCTATATTTTTTTATTTATTTCTCTTCCAATCTGATCTCATAAATATTTGAAGATATAGGTAAAATATTATACTTTCATTTTAATGTTGCATTCTCACAACATCCTTACTAATATTATAAATGCGAAAGTAACTCTGTCTGTCTGTCTGTCTGTTACGCTTTCACGCCTAAACCACTGAACCGATTTTGATGAAATTCGGTATGAAGATAAAACTAACCTTGGGAAAGGACATAGGATACTTTTTATCGCGAAAAAATGATAGAGGGGGTTGAAATAGGGGATGAAAGTTTGTATGGAAGTTCCTTATTATGAAACATAAAATCATGTAAGATTGTTTAACTGTTTACAACTTCACCACATAAACCACTTAACCAATTTGGACAAATAGTTTAGACCTTGGGAAAGACCCCTTATCATATCGCGCGATATAACCGAATTTCACGTGGGCGAAGCCGCGAGCGGAAAGCTAGTTAGAGTATAAATAAGCAATGCGTTGAGATCTTCAGTTTCATGACATTTTACATTCCTAACAATGACTTAGTTTGCAAAAACACCCACTAAGACCTAAAGGTAACGAGCGTAAAATAAGAAATTATGATAACTATCAGAAATAAAAAAAAGTTGCCGCTTCACTTGCGGCATGCCAGAAGGCCACCCTGTCAAGTTGCACAAAGCTGTCATGAATTTGAACGATGACTTTTAAATTCAGCTTGTTATTATTCTGCTTTGTAAAGTGTTAGATATTATTCCTTCGTTTGATTTTATTTACTCCACGTATCCCAGCCATTTCAGTGGTATAACTGAGAAAAATTTGTCCTTTGTTTACTTTTTATTCTTGTAGAGACATCGTAATTTTTCTATCAAAAGAACATTTTTAGTCAAAACATGAATATTTCCCTTCACCGTACGTTAGTCACGACCTGACATATATGTACTTATACGTATTTATTCTTAAAATTAAACAAAAGTGTATTTTCGAAAGTTATGTGACATACGGTTTGAAACCAGGCAGTGCAAAATCATTTAACTGAAAATGTCATTCTGAATGGATAGGTGTATGTAGACTGTCGATACATTTTTATACAATTACGATACAATTTTAAAAGGAGCGGGATTAAAAAATACAAAAAATAATTGCATTATACCAATTACGTATTTATATATCGTTTTTACTATGACTCATGATTAAATTTTTAGAAAAAATATGTATAAAAAACCTAATACGAGAATTGATGGGGTGGTGGTCCTGTACTTCAGTCTTTTGTGTTCATGTCAAGCAAGTCGCATATCGTGTCGTTCGGTGACGGATTACCGACTGTTAGCCGCTTACGCGTATAATATACGCCTTTTGTATAACCTTGAGGGGTACCGACTATAGGTATGTTTGAAACAAAAAAATAAGTTAATAACTTTTTATTTTCGATATTATCTTATAAATACCTATTTTGATAAGCTTCAAAGGCTAACAATCCGGCATCGTCGAAATCTCCATCTCCCATGCATTTCTTTTCCTTTCTTTCTTTTCTTTTCCACCCCTTGCAACTGCAACGCTTTACTTTCCTAGGTTCCGATACTTTGCCCCGTCTTAACATTCGTTCCAAAAGTGATAATAAATTAAGGTACCTACTCGAAACACAATAGCTTATAATGCATCTTTTACTGTGAAAAGTGTTTTTTTTTTGTGGAACGAGTTACCAAATTATATTCGTGACTCCAATCATTTAACATTACTAAAAAAATCCTGAAGCGCTATTATTTGGCAATACAAAATGATAATAAGAGTACAGGTTTTTAATATGTATTTTTTTTTAGCTTCTCGCTGTATCCCGCATATAGCAGGGTAGGCAGAGAACCTGAGAACCTAGTGTTGAGACACTCCGTTCCCCATTTTCCACCGTATCATGTATCGGATCCTATGTATAATATATCTTATCTAGTTCATATTACGCTATAAATTTATAGTACGTATATATGTTTGTAGTATGTAGTATTGGTACTTATATTACAAATTGTGATTGTGTTCCATCTCTGTGTTTCTGTTATCTTTTTGTTTTGCTTGTGTCTGCAATAAAGAATTCTATAAATTTATTTTGCTATTATGTAAATTTATACCTGAAATGCATATTTTGTTAAATTTAATCGATATTTTCTGCGAGCTCTGTTATGTTTTTTAACTACACGCTGTATTCCGCATATAGCAGGGTAGGCAGAGGGAACCTAAGAACCTAGTGTTAAGACACTCCGTTCTTGTTCCCTCCGTAGGGAGTATTTTTTTAACTACCTTATATTTTTAAAATCCGATTCATGCAATTTTACAGCAGTCCTTGGTTAAGAGTAGACCTAGAGACCTAGACCTTGTAACACGTGCGTAAAATTCTTATATATAATAGTTTACACCAGGCTTTTCTCTCCTCTTCATAGCCATAAAGTAGGTAGTTATACAAAACCTAGTGTTAAGATACTATATTCTCCGCTTTTCGTCCAAAATAGAGACATTGCGTGTTGAGTGGCGGATTTCATCGCGGTGCTTTACCGTTTACATTAATATGTAAAGGTTAATTCTTCAGTTTTTAATATAATTTTCTTCATAATTTAATTCATGTGGTTAAAATAAAATCGTAAGCATACAAAAAGAAATCAGTTGAAAAGTGAATAATTTTTAATTCATTCGTCTCCCGCACAGATTCTATTCAAGTTGCATTTAGTGCCTTGTGTATTGACACAAGTTCCATTGGGAATGTGTGTTGCTATATATACCTATAAACATTATTAGTAGGATTGGAACCTACACCATCTTTAAACTTACTTCTAGTACGTTCAATAAGCTGTATGTAAACGAAACTCTTAAATAAATATCTAGATATTATGAATATCATACTTAAGAAATATAAGCTCCTTCGAATTTATTACGTCATAAGCTAACAGTAATTACATGTGCAATATTACTTTTGAAGTATTAAAATAAATAATTATACCAATTAAGCAGATCGTGTTTGTGTTTATAAAGCACATCGAGTTAGTATAACTAAAAATAATAAACTAAAAAATTAAAGCAACCACCAAAGAAATAGAAATTAGAAAGATTTTATTTTTAAAATATACTATTCTTATAATATACTAGCTTTCCGCCCGCGGCTTCGCCCGCGTGAAATTCGGTTATATCGCGCGACATGGTAAGGAGTAGCCTATAGTCTTTCCCAAGGTCTAGACTATTTGTCAAAATTGGTTAAGTGGTTTAGGTGTGAAAGTTGTAAACAGTTGAACAATTTTACATGATTTTATGTTTGACAATAAGGAAGGAACTTCCATACAAACTTTCATCCCCTATTTCAATCCCTCCATCACTCGTTTCGCGATAGAAAGTATCCTATGTCCTTTCTCAAGTTCAGTTCTATCTTCGTACCGAATTTCATCAAAATCGGTTTAGTGGTTTAGACGTGAAAGCGTAACAGACAGACAGACAGAGTTACTTTCACATTTATAATATTAGTAAGGATTAGTTCTCGACCGCAATTCCGTATGGGTGGACTTAGTGACTCTTTCCATATAATATTCGTTTGGTAACTTTCGTAGTTACGATTGGAAAATGTAAAATTCCATTCAGTCTCCCGAGAGTTTTGGAAAATCCTTCTAGTTCTTCTCCATTCGTGTAATAATCTTTTATAAATTCTACCACATAGTTACTTGAACATAACTAATTTAACTATTATTTAAAAATAGTTATGGAGTGAATAATGTAAATAAAATACGCTGTTTATTTCTACTATGCTTGTTAAATGTTTCTTGATTGGGCCACTACCGTGCCAGTCATCCAGGCATCTCGGCGGCGATCACAAATTACAAACAAAAAGCTAGGAGCGCCGTAATCTGACATCGCATCACGTTCGATCAACGACTGATCATGATTTACGAACACATCGGACGGTGATAGGTGATCTCTTACAATTTCGATTGTCGATAGCCGAATTCGTTGCTACAAAACGATCAATTTGTAGAATTCGAACAAAGAACTCCTTTTTTGTAAAATATTAATTTCAATTGTTTATATAATTTACGAACTCTTAATGAGTAATGATTGATGGCTTTACTCTAACTGTTTAAGTACCATATTATATACTATTACAAAAAAGTACTGTACCAGTGGGACGGTATTTGACTGTAAACGCGGTGGTTGCGAGATCGATTCCCATTCGGGGGAAGGTATATGTTAAATCGTTTTCTTTTCTACGCTGTGGTAAGACAATACGTGGCGTAGAACTTCGCCACTCAACACGGAATATTTCAATTTTGAGCGGAAAGCGAAGAACGAAGTATCGTGTCACTAGACTAGACTTCTCTCTGCCTACCCTGCTATGTGAAAAATATATAAGGCTGTGAAAATTGAAATACTCAATTAACGATTTGCCAGATCATGATGTGCGTTGACCAGATAAATGATAACAAATAGTATTACGATATGATCAACTAAACGTGCGGCTACTTCAAAAAATAGTCGTTCTTATTTCATCAAGTCTTCAAATGATAACATTAATTATAGATTATTATTTTCGTTATTCTATAATTATCGAAAGACCCTAGGAAGGCGGTTTTTACATGCCAATATAGTGGCTGTTAATAAAAAATATAAACCTCTAATGATTTTTTGGTTGAAAGGAGATTATATTTAAAACGTCTTTATACATAACTAGCTTTCTGCCTGCGGCTTTTCCCGCGTGGAATTCGGTTATATCGCGCGGCGTGGTAAGGAATAACCTATAGTCTTTCCCAAGGTCTAGACTATTTGTAATTTTTTTTTCGTGATAAAAAGTATCCTATGCCCTTTCCCAAGTTCAGTTCTATCTTTATACCGAATTTCATCAAAATCGGTTCAGTGACTTAGTCGTGAAAGCGTAACAGACAGACAGACAGAGTTACTTTCGCATTTATAATATTAGTAAGGATAAGTTAGTAACTTATTCTGGATATATATTAAATATTTTATGGTCATATTAATTTACAACATGGCCAAAATCGTTTATTGTTGACGAGTGACTAAAATTATGAAATTCAATTACGTTTTTCATGAAATGCGATCTGTTTATGATATGGTCGTTCATTTAATGAAATTGTCAATTTTACAACATGAGCATGAGAGATAAGTGTAGTGAAAGAGTGATGTTTGCTATTACAGTTTAAATATAGTATATAATTTGTAAATTAGTATGAGATATGAGTCGAAAGGCTCACGTCAGCCTACCTGTCCGATTAATATCACTTATATTGTAGGGTCACCGACAAATATCTCGTTTTTCAAATTGAAATCTTTACGTTATGCCATGTTAAAAAGTCTAGCAGACGGGAATTGCCGCTGGATTAAAGGTTGACTCACAGCACTTTATATACTCAACTATAAGGGTAGGATCGCGTGTTCTAAAAATCAATCAAAATGATAGCCAGCACTCAACGATATCACTGTTCCATTATCGTCTAATACAAATAGACAAGCTAACATTTGTTTAATTGATTACAAAAATACTCCCTCCATCGATTATGATGATATAAGGTTTTGGTTTCTTAAATATGTTAATCTAAATTAAAAGCGGGGTTTGTTACAAAACGCTGAGCATTAGCTGCGGCCCTAGAGACTCCATTAGGAGTAATAAAATGCCTATCATTATCGAGGGCCGAAAAGTCGATGCACGCGATGCAATTACTTGATTGGCGGTGTTCTGGCCGGCTCTGGCTGAGCTGTGATTGATGTCGAACATAATTAGAAAACACTTCAGCATGTGTCTTCATTGGTGCAATCTTAATTGTGGCCAGCACTTACCTCGCTGACTCAAACAGCACGTGCCAGCCGCGCCGCAATCATCTTCGATTTTATTTGTATAGATAGCAAGAAAATTAAAACATTCTTATTTGTTTGTCGCGTAAAACTAAAATTGATTGATTGTAATAATTGTTGTGAGATATATATTACATTAGATACTCTTTGACTACTCTGCTATGCAGGAAAAAATGAGAAATTTGAAGTATAATATTTAAAATACAAATATTTAAAGGTAATTGAAACTAAAATTGTAAATTAATAAAATTATTTTTATTTTCTGGATACCTATGACACCTTCATATATGTAGAACAAGACAAAAAGCTAATAAATACTACTATAATAAGAACACAGTTTATTACAGTGTTCGAAACACTAAATAAAAAGCAAAGAAAAAAATATTTTATACTACTGATATTAAGTAAATTATAACAAAAACTGTGTTTTTTTATGGCACATATTATTTGCTGACACAATTATATTAAATATCATTTTAATTTAAACTAAACATTTTTAACTTCTACTATTTTTAGCTTAAAAATAAAATATATTAGTAATATGTTTCTTGTTCCACCCACTTCGAAAAACCTCTTCGAATTAAGTATCTTCGAAACTCATCTCCAATAATCATAAGAACAAAAAATGGAGACGCTAGAAAAAAATCATGCCACGGTATCGCTTCTGTACCAAAAACTTCATGACAAAACGGTAGATATGTCACAACCAAAGCAGCAATTAAGTCAACTATAATGCTTATATTTAAAACGTGATTTTTCATTCCTTTTTGAAATAGTGATATTCTTCGAGTTTTACAAATTATTACATCTGAAACCTGAGTCCAACAAACTGCTACAAAATAAGCAGTCTGTGCACTTCGTTCTACTCTTTTTCTGTCAGCGTAATACCAAAGTCGTCCAAGAGTATCCTTGATAGTGGTCGATGGTGATTCCCATTCGTTACGAACAAAAATTAAACTAGAGGGGAAAAAACCACTTTGGGCAAATACTACAAAGTAAGCGTACATTCCCGCAAAAAATTGTATTAATCCTATTTGGAAGTAGGCCATAAAAATAAGAACTCTGTTTACAAGATGATCAGTAGGCTTGCGTGGAGGAATTGACATTATATCATGTTCTGAAGTTTCATAAGCAAGACTCATTGCAGGCAATAAGTCAGTTCCCACATTAATAACTAAAATTAAAATTAAAGTCATTGGCAAAGGCATTCCTAAGCAAGCATATAAGACAAATGGTAACATTTCAGGAGTATTTGAGGTTAGAGTATAGGCTATGGTTTTTTTCAAATTGTCAAATATACGTCTACCTTCTTGTATGCCTAATACTATAGATGCGAAATTGTCGTCTAATAAGATCATATCAGCCGCTTGTTTTGAAACTTCTGTTCCAGTTATACCCATAGCAATTCCAATATCTGCTTTCTTTAAAGCTGGAGAGTCATTAACACCATCACCTGTCACAGCAACTACGTGACCTAGGGATTGATAAGTTTCTACAATTATCAGTTTTTGTTGCGGACTTGTTCTAGCAAATGTTATTTCATTGAATTTTTTTTGAGCATTTTTTAAATCATTCACGCTCATCTTCCTCAGTTCGTCTCCAGTTATAACAGCTGCTTCAAATTGCTGTTTAATATGAGGTGGTACATCGGACAGGTCAATATGCTGTTCAAAAGCGTAGTCGTAAGCAGTAGGCTTGGTGATTGTACCACATCTTCGTGAGATAGCTAACGCGGTAACAGGATGGTCACCAGTAACCATAATTACTTTTATACCTGCTTGACGACATAGTGCAATAGATTTTTCGATATCTTGTCTAGGAGGATCTATCATAGAAATTGCACCTAAAAATCTTAAATTTTCAACTGGGAAGTTCCGATCTTGGGTATCGAATGTATACCCCAAAGGATAATTTTCCGTAGACAAGTGATAATCACAATAACCAATCACACGTTCACCCATGTTAGCAATCTTAATAAAAGCCGCTTTAAGTTCTTTTTTCAATTGTGGAGTCATAATTTGATCCTCTTCATTAGTGAGTAGTTTTGTACAAAATTCTAATACAATTTCTGGGGCACCTTTCATTATTAAATAATAGCTTTGTGTAGCTTGCATTCTGTGAATTGTGACTTGATATTTGTATGCTGAACTGAACGGTATTTCTGCTTCTTTGGGATTTTCTTCTCGTGTTTTAGTAGCAGATCGATTGATTTCCATATACCTTAAGATCGCTGATTCTGATGCATCTCCCATAATTTTTCTTTTTTCAATAGGTAAATTGAGTGTATCCTCTGAGAATGTGGCTTTCAAATTTAGAGATGCGGCTAAGCTTAATGTTGCATATGCGTGATCTGAAACATGTGCATGGTCATTTTTGTCATAAATTGTAAAGTTACAAAACAAATGTGATACATTCATCTGATTTTCAGTCAGCGTTCCTGTTTTGTCAGAGCAAATACAAGAAGTAGAGCCTAAAGTTTCAACTGCTTGAAGTGTTTTAGCAAGGCAATTTTTTCTTTTTAATTGATTGGCTGATAAAGTCATACATACAGTTAATGTAACTATTAAACCTTCTGGTACGTTTGCTAGTATGATTCCTAGCATGTATTGTAGCGCCGCCAACCAGCTATTTTGAATAAAATACACCATTAGGAAAAAAATTAGGCCAAATGTAAATGCAACTCCGCAAATAAGTTTTATAAAATGTGTTATTTCCTTTGCTATGGGGGTTTCATCTTTTTCTAATCCAGTAACTAAACCAGCTATTTTTCCCATTTGGGTTATCTCTCCTGTAGCTATAACAATACCCGTTGCTGTGCCCTCTGTAATAGGACAACCAAAAAATACCATATTTTTTGATTCCAATGGATTTGCATTCGTACATTCTGGTCTGTGTTTTATTGGTTCCGACTCTCCCGTCAGTGACGACATATCAGTTTTAAAATTGTTGCATGTTATGATTCTGACATCTGCAGAAACTATTTGACCTCCTACCATTTCAACAATATCACCTAGCACTATATCAGTATTGGGAATAATTTTTTTAACTCCATCTCGTATAACGGTCGCATTCGGTGGGACCATCTTTTCAAAACCACTCATTACCGCCATATTTCTAGCTTCTTGGTAAAATCCAAAAAGACCAGTGCCCACGATAGTAGCTGTAATGACACAGCCTAAGTATAAATATTCTTTACCCGTGTGTCCAGAGCTCTCATTTCCTGAATCAATTTGTTCCGAAAAGAAAAATCCAATAAAATTTAAAATAGCCCCACACCAAAGAACACATTGAAACCAGCCAAATAAATTGTGACGAAATATCTTCCAGTAGCTGTTCCCTTTAAGTTCTTTTAACTGATTTGGTCCTAAATGTTCTAATAACTCTTTAGCAACATTTTCGGACAAACCTGTATTAATGTTAGAACGATAAATTACTTCTAATTGAGAAGGAGAAAGAAAGTGATCACCGGTATGAGGTTCTTCTTTTAATAGGGTAAGTTCGGATACTGCGGGATTTATATGTTGACCACTTAGTCTGCGAAGACTTACTATAGAGGTACTAGAACGACGATGTGATTGATGAGGCATTTTTGTAAATATAAATGAACTAAGCAAGATGCAGCAAATGTCTCACAAAACTATGCCTATTTCTGTTCATCGCGCACTTTAATTTTTGTTTTTTTTTATATTATGTCGTAAAATATTCTTATCTAACATTTTTCTACAGCATTATAGGAAACCACTAGTGAGTTAACCGTTACATTTATTAATCTTCTATCAAATTGTATACATGACATATTAATCATCTTTTTAAAATATAGCAGTAAAAAGTTTGTTATTCGCAATTGTCACATTTCACTCTTATTGAGATCTCTCCGGTATTAAAACCTATAAAAAGCCACTATATACATTATAATCCTCGGCCTGTCGTGCGGGGTCTTTCAAAGCCCAGCTTTTACAAAAGTGTATGTTGTGTACTTTAAAAAATTTCCTACCGACCCATATTCTTTGGTAACTTCTAAGAAAGAATTATATTTGACGCTCACATCGGCAATTAACAGTTTGCACTCATGCGCTATTCAAAGCCGACATTTATATCCAGCTCTTAGAGACCCCACGCGACAACTCACGTGAGCAAAATTTAAGTACGGTTTAGTCTTTTCCTTTGTATTTATCTTCATATTATTGCTTTCACTTTATTTAAGGGTTATTATATAATGAACACCATAATAGACCGTCAGCTCAATTTTATGTCGACTGGAAGATATAAATGATGAAGTTATACGTGGCAACTAGAATGAAGAAGGAAATGTTGATTATCCAGAAAAGAGAGAGTTCATGAGTATGATATTGACTCAGAGCAAGATTGTGATGATGATCTTCAAGAAGTGCAGGCTGCTGCTACCATCAGAGTTGAGAAAGGTGCTGTTTTATTGATGTTGAATGTTCCTAAAAGTTGGGGCATCGTTATATAAAACTAGGAGCATTTAACACGGCATATCAATAGAGCTGCAAAGTTGAAAACATTAGCATTTGAACTGCTTACTCTGCATTACAATCACTAAAAACAAAGACGACTTTATCTCGTAAGTTGAAACAGTGTCACGGATGATTTATACTTCCTGACACTTTACCTGATAATAATGACTTTTCATACATATGAAAAAAATCTCTTTTTAATGTCTGGGAGAAACAAATAGGAAAATTAAATCTATTTTTTACATTTACAATGGCAATATATGCCCAAATCAAACAAAGAAATATGCATTGATTGCATTTACGAACAAAGTTAGGTGAAAAAAATAAACAGTTGAGAAAACTAAATAAAGTTTATATATTTTTCTTATATTTTGATGTTATTTTGTGTCTTGTATTATTATATTGATCTGAAATACATGTACAAATAAAGATAAATATCTATATGAAATGGAAATATATTAAAATATTATTTTACCAATGCACTTACGGTATTTACTATTAATAGTAATGTACTAAAATGCATAAATTACTATAATATAAATTTACTTTGTCATTAATTTAATACAATATTCCAAATGTCTATTCCAAACGTTACTCGGGCACTTTTAATACTTCGTGTGTTGCTTTGCAAATGATACAAACCATCACGCGGAGAATGAGCGTCCGATAGCAGCCGACATCTCGCAGATTTATAACCTCAGTGCCGATATGGCGGCTATTTCCGGACAATATTGATATTTTCGACTCACTGCACCTATCAACTTCCAACGCGTTAAAGTACTTTACAAACTGAAATAACTAAAATGAATAACAATCAATCTTTTAAATGGTATCCAAAATTGTACTTTAAATGTTCTTTGAATCTTAATACAGTTTCTGTGCTGGTAAATGCAGCTGCATTTCAGAGATTTTCCTAACGTTGTCGCATAAGATTCGTATGGTGGTTTAGCGTCCGTCTTGAGCCGCCGGCCCGCAAGTAATCAACCTATTAATAAGGGGATCAAGTATAATGCGACCAATTAAAACGGCGACTCCCATCTTAAGACGCCCGCAGTTTTTGGGCTCGTTCCAGCGGGATTAAGATTACTTTGGCGACACTACAGTATTAACTGTAAGTGAATTTTGAAACTGAGATATCTAATCTCTTCGTGGTAAATAAATTTGCTTATTAATAAAAGCAATTAGCTGTGAATAAATTTATGGGCATAAGGTTAACCTAAGATATAACGACATAAGGTTATTTTATGATGTACTAATAGTTATTACTTATTAGGTATTTATTTTCATTACAAAATTGATATTATTATATTGGTGTATTCAAGTATAATCGATTAATTATGGTTGTTTGTAATATTTGCTATAGACTTATTTTGTAAGGGCCGTGACCGCGTTGACAGGACGGGTAAGAGTGGTAGAGCGGCGTCTTTGTCGGTCTGAATCTTTGATCATTGCGCGGGCGTCGGTAGCAACAGCTTCGAGCCTGTTTTTGAGCCACTGATGCATTTTATTAGTCTTTTGCTAGCTGAAAATAATCCACACGAAAAGTATCAGTAAGCATACGCGCATAATGATGTAATCGAGTTGAATTTTTCAATTTCACTCACTAAGTATTTTTAAAACATAATTTTTATTTCCAAGAATATGCTCACAATATATTTTTGACCTTACTTTAACTAAATATTTGTCACAAAATTATAAAACATTGAAAAATTATATCGATACCTCCTATCTGAAACGTAACGGCATTATACCAGTTTTACAGTAAGATTTGTATGCCGATTTCAAATTAAATTAATTTCATAAAGAGACATCCAATGCTTCGCGTATTCTATTGACTATTCTATTATATCGTAATTTTCTTTTCTATAGTAGATAGATATTGTCATAAAAATAGTATCTCCGACAATGTATTTACTTTAAAAATACATTATATAACTGGAAATCAAGAAATTAATTAAGTGTTACAAATAAAAGTAAATTAATATTTTTATTTATAAATATTTATCACCAAATTATTAAAAAATCAACCTTGTTATACGATTAAGAACAATATTCAATTACTTTAATAACGTCAATTTACGTAATGCTATTCAAATAGAACTCGTATATATTAACTATCTCTTAAGTACCTCTGTCATAAAATAATAATAATAATACTGAACCATTAAGATTATTAAGCCACTAAGTTAACAGGTCGAGTAATGCATATGCTCTAAGATTGCGTTTCGCTTGCACTGCAAAGAGGCTAGCTACCGCGAGCACTCAGTGTAAAAACGTTATTTTTCAACACGAGCCTGGAAATATGCACGACGGTGATTAGCTTTGATTGCAACTTGTTATTTAACAAGATACTGTAATATAAACTAGCTTATTTTATACGTATAAATATGAACACTAAGTTTTTTTTTTCTTTCAGGCATCGCTTCTACAGATAAAGCGTATTTTTTCACTTTATAAACAAAAGGATAACTTTTGGGGTGAATAGAAAAATTTTACATGTAAACAACGATCAAGTACAGACAGACATTTAATGGCGTGTTCTTATATACCCAATACCCATGCCCGTTATCAGACTTTATAAGCACCGGCACCCAACGTTGAAGACATTTCTTCAATGTAGAGATCTGAGTTTAACACTAGATTCTTTTTGTTTGTTACGTTCTATTTGGGAGATGCGAGGAGCTAAATTCTGTTTATTTCTATACGTAGACGTTTCTATATATAGAATATTTCGTAACCATTTAAAAGTAATTGTTCATATTATCTTACGCTGTGATTCTACAAAAACGGATGTTACGGAAATTCTTATAGAAAGAACTGAACGTACAATATCGTTAAACTCAGGTTAAGAACAAAAAATGTTAATATGGGAAGCAAAATGTTGTGAAAAAACATAAGCCAAGTAACTAATAAGGTTGTGTAGAGTCAGCAAAACATTTTTATTGATTAAATAAATAAATATTGTAGTATAAATGTTACAAGTAAGAAGTGTTCCATTGAAGAAGCTTTTTAATTGAATTAAAAATATATTTTAAGTTTTCATAATGGAAAATGATTAACTTATGTTTTGCAAATTAGGACCTACAATTACACTTGTACAAACTTGATTAATAAAATATCTATACTATTTGTATTTTAATGTAATGATTAGATTGTAGGATTGTTCTATTGTACATAATGGGTGAAATATGCATATGGTACATTACAAATGCGGCGAGAACCATCTTGCATCTTAGCACCAGCTAGAGAACCTAGTGTTAAGACACTCAATTCTCTTTTAACATTTCCGTTTCCCACTTTCCGCCAAATTGAGGCATTGCGTGTTGAGTGGCGGATCTCAACGCCGCGCTTTGCCTTGTTACCAAACCCAAGAAATGAAAATAATAAATTTTACATTTTCCTGGAGTGGGAATCGAACCAACATCCTGTCGCGTTTACAGTCGCACGCTTGTGCCTCTGCGCCACGACAGGCGTTATAAATCTATAAATATATTATTATAATAAGTATACTATCCGTACTAGTGACGTCAGCGTTAGTTAAGATGCTGGTTAACAACTAGAAATGCTTAGACTGCAATTTAACGTAATCGAACCATCCTCTGATGAGCTCTTTAAGGATAAAAGTATATGCGCCAAGTAAAAAAATTTTTGTAAATAAAAAATGTAATATTACTTTACATTGTAACTTATTCCATATTTATTTTTTATTTATTAAGTAGTATAAAATATACACATTGAGTCATCCTTAAAAAACTAAACACTCAGACAAAAGAGTACTCTTACTCTTAAGTAATCTTTAGCAGAGCCGCCAAATATTGCTCTCAGCTCTTAGTATACCAAGAATAGATATTTATAAAACTTACATATGGTCTACTTATCAGATATGAGCGATCACGCTTGCACTTTAACGTATTTTTTAAATAAAATATTTGTTATACTCTCAGCTTTTTTACCAAAGTAAATATTTGTATTTTTTTTTATAAAATAAAATATTCTTGTAAGGGTAATAGAAAGATCTTACTCCCCATTATTAGTGTGAGACAGGTCATAAAACAAGTCAAAATAAACATCTGTTGAGGAAACATCTCTCTTCACTAGAACAGTTGATGATCACTATTGTCACCGATTAAGAGAACGCAAAAAAATCGACCACCAATGTGGAAACACCTTGGCTAATGTGCGAGTTGACAAACCGAGGCGGTTGAAAAAGTTGGATCCAGCCGCAGGGTGCACAAAACCTGCGTGCTAATGACGGGTGAAGTCCGTCAGACCTCCGAAGGCGAAAACGCCACGTGGCTACTTTATGTCTATTTTATGACATGTGCAAAATTACATGGAACTTTTCATTAAGCAATCCATAGTGACATTCATAATTGACTTACATTTGGAAGCTTTTTATAAGAATTGTATGGTAGCACAAGTAAATTCATCATATCCTATGAGAAAATTAATTATTTATATATTTTTTTAAACGGAAATAAAAAAAATTGATAGATACTAATATCAATAATAGCATATTAATCATAGTTAATAAAATAAAAACATACATATGTTAAGACACTTTTAATGACAGGAATATTTACCAGTATATGGAAATTCCTGTCAAATTATTTATAAATGCTTTACCTATACAGTGAGAAGTTTACAAATCAATCTTGTTTATATTACCACGAAATGACTGTCACAACACAACAATAAACATTGTGTAATGAACAATGGTCCTCTAAACTGCAAAAGCAATTGAATATACATTTAAGATACCCTATGAAACTTACATACCCAATATAATCCGTATTATTACGTTGCAGAATATAAAATGAAACGAAAACGTATTAAGATGTATGCACCTGGTAATTCATGCTAAATGAGAAATCTTATTTCGATATTAATAGTATCTATTCAAAAGTCCATTGCGTATCATAATAGCGGAACACAGTAATAAAAATAAAATCAATGATTGCTTAAATGAAACAACGTGACGGGAATCGTGATTTGTCATTTGTGATACAAAAGTAGATCATAAGTCATACTCTTGAAAACGCGACTGTGTAATAAGTACTAACTATTTGTGTTTAAACTAAAGCAGGCATGGAATGCGAGTCGTGTGGAGTGAAGGCAGCGACGGGGCTGGCTAGATATGTCTTCGTCACAATTTACATAAATGATATATTTGACCCGCCTAATACTGCATGCTAGTCATTTATTAATCTGAGAAAGCTTGAGGTACGCTCGCGCAGCCGCATAGCGCGCGTGCCGGTGTGCATGCGCCGACAGCGCCTCGGACGGCGGACCACACTGTAGCGAACCTGCCCATGAGAACGTACCGTTCTAGGTCAAGCTTGTTGACGTATGTTAATCATCTGGCCGATCATTATCTAAAAGACTGATAACTGCGTTTACCTTGTATTGCAAGTGATGAATGCGAGAACGGTTTGAGATAAAGGAATTTTCATATTGCAATATTGCTGTCCTACATTATTTTAGCAAGTACGAATACTTTTTATTTAAAGTGATAATTGTCACGTATTTCATTAACTATGTATTTATTTATATTTAATGAAACTTAAGAACTATCAGCTTAATGACAAAATGTTTTACATATATATAATAAACAAAAGTAAATCACATTTTTTGCACAAAAATATGTCAGACGTGTCCACGTGTACAACATACAGCATACACGGTAGGGCCCGCGCGGTGCGTCGGCCAGCGCGGGTGGTCTGATCTACCGTACTACGAAGACGTTACTTGGTTTTCAACCTCGAAAATTATAAAATACAATAAAATAGCTATTTTCAAAATTTATGCTTAAAAATGTAATAACTAGGCTTAATGAAGTATTTAAATAAAGGAATGATAGGTATAATAATACTTATTTTGCAATAATTTTGTGTATCAATCTACAACATATATTATATTTTTTTATTTAACAAGTAAAATTTAACGAATAATAAACGTTAATAATCAATTGTTATAATTTAATCAAAGTCAAAAAAGAATATTATGTTTGAGCAAACCATTGTTATCGAGTTGTACAGAAGATTTTAAATGACCAACAGATGGGTGCTAATTACTATTATAAAGAGTTATTATTATTTTTTTACTACTTGTAATGGAAGTTCCGGGCTATGGCTGTTTTTGTTGGATACAATCAAGCCGTAATCAGTGGTTTGGCTAGAGCGTGTGAGGTATTGTGGGTAGCTTCAATGTGAGGAAATTATTACTTTAGAAAATACGTTCCCAGTAGTTTCGTGTCAGTTTGTAAAAGTCGAATGAAGACATTAGAACGATCTTCATATTGCGTGCGTAGATTATTATAAATGGAGTTACGGTCGTAATCTCAAAACACTTTGACAACAAATGATAAATTCAAAGAATGCAAATGGAAATCGTTTTCCTCGGATTAAATCGTTTGCATATACGTATGATATGTTATGTTACTCCAAACAAGATAAAAAAATTAATGATCTTTCACGTTTTTAAAAACAATTTGTAATGGTTTACGAGATGTCGTAAATCACTGACGAGTGTCTTGTTTTCGGAAGAACATTGGATTGCTGAAATATTTGGTATTACCTCTGTCAACCCATGATTTTTTGCTGTGATTTTTCTGTTCCTGTTAGTACTGGCGCTAATGAGGTATAGCTGGGAATTCAAAATTATAAATATAGTAGGTGTTTATTTAAACTAATATAGCAAATATATAAACATAATATATATTGCTAGTTATAATTTCCTAGTACAAGAAATAAAGATCGGTTTTTGAATAATGAATCCATAATAAGAACAATTATTTATATTGAAAACTACGCTATAGATAAAGCAAAGTATCTATCTACAAGACAGCAGATATATAGGTATATCTATTAAAAAACAAAACAGAAAAAAATGCCTGGTAAGGAAGATAAAGAAGTCAACTTGCAAATAAATTTCGATAGCATGCGGCGGGATTCAGAAGATATAATCGCAAAACCCACTATTTCCATCGGTGCCGGCCATATTTTTGTCAATTTTTCGTCTGACATATCCCATTTCCCATTCAGAAAAACACGGAGTAGACATGAAGTTGGAAAACAAGGAAATGGAAAAAAAGAAAGTCTCAGTCGAACGACAGATAATCGTGTTAGGCGGCCGCACCGGCGAATAACTGATGTGAGCCGTTCGGTGCACCGACCCAATGAGATTGCGGTGTTTTTTCCACCGAGACTCCGTGGAGACAAACAAGGGATGCAAATTCGTGTTGACACCGCGATCCATCTTGTTCGCCTCTCCTGAGGCCAGTTCCGAACAAATAGAGTCGTGATTGAGTCTTCCGAAGCTTTATTTACGAATACCTAATACTGCAGAACTTTGTTATTTACCTTATAGAGAATTATTTGTCTGGTAAGCTACGTAATACATTTTAATAAAGATGTTCGATTTTCAGTTAGTAAAATTTTCGTGAATGGCAATAACTATGTGTGAGGTCAGTGAGTAGTATACGGTAACAGTTTAGCTTCGCTTAATCTTGGAAACAAAACTGCGGTGTGTCGTAAAACAGGAGCAGTGCGACAGGACGGGGGCGGCGGCGGGCTGTGCAAACTGTGACCTTCTCGAATGAAGGACGGCTTGCGCTCCGCTGCACACCGCAGACTAACACGAAACACCTAAATATTATATTTTACTTATTTTTATATAAATTTTCATAATGTAAGTATATAGCGGGGCCAAAACTTTTACAAAATATTGCATTTTGTAATAAGTCGCACGACGTACAACATATAGCGTACTCATACACGTATAAATTGCATTGTCTAACATGCATAGGAATTCTTTAAAAAATATCTTGGAATTTTCAATATCCTACTTCAAAATTACACGTAAAGCTTAAACTCAAATTAAACGTCCAAGACAACATGTTATTATTGAAACATTTAATGCTATAAATATAATATAAAATACAGTTTGACTACTGTTATTTTAATATATGAGTTGTAGATAATACGTTATCACTAGGTAGATAATATTGTACCTGGCGTAGTAAGAAAAAATTGTAACTTGGCCTTAGCTGTAATAAATATTGAAAATTATTAAACATGACGTTTATCGCAGGTTCAGGCCATTAAAAAAATACATGACATCTTACATTTCCCGCCAATAAGTGCATGGCGTCATTGATAAAGACATCTTATTTTTTTAGCTTAATAGTCAGATGTGTAATATTTTATCAAAACACATATATGTAAAATAGAGTTCAATTATTCTTTCTTGCTTCATATGTAAGAATGAAATCCTAAGTTTCCATACACCTCTGTAAAATTGTTCTCTGCGGTAAGTGTGCAGTGAATAGATCATCCGCCGGATCGCCGTACCGCGTGCTACTGTCCAATAAATATATTGTTTCGCGCAGAGCCAGCGCAGATAAAGCAAGCTCGCGCCTCTCTCTGCTTCGGTGCCTCCGTGCGGTCCTAGTTTTAGCGAAAATACATATTTGTGAAGAAGTCATGAAATATTATAAATTTTTAGTTTTAATTTTTTTAAACACGTATATTGATGATGTATTTTTTTGCACTTTCAAAATAATAACACACCATGAATAAGCTGATCTTTATTTGTTGTATTATAGGTATGTAGATTTATATCAATATTCACTTTATAAAAATATACGAGTATACTAATTATTTCATTTGATCTATCGCCTACCATTTTTTGCACATTGTTTATTATAGGCATGTATGACTAACTTATTTATTCTACGTATGATTCAAGTCAAAAAACTGAAAAACTTAAAAATCTAATTGAATCGAAAATTTAAACGCTCTTTAACATTTGAATTTTCCCTGCATTCCCTAAGAAAATTCTATTGTCATGTGTAGTAAAGGATTACTATGGGAAAGCGTAAAACAGGTTGCAATTGTAATGAATATTTATATTAAAATAAAAATAATAAATTTACTCACTTAATAAGAAAACCACATTCTTACCGTTTTCATAGAGGCTCCACCTTATTACTATCGTGGAACAGTGTCAGCCAAACGCGGAGAGCTTGGCGTTTGCACATTATGACTATGTGGATACTGTTCTATGAGAAAACTGCCTCAAAATTCATAGCAGATATCTATTTTTTTACTTTTATAAAATTTTATAAATATTTTCTGTGTTATGATTTATCATTCATCGTTTATTAATTGCTTTTTCATATTTTAAGGAAATTAAAATAAGAAATTTAGTTAAAACTAATTTATCTATATATAAATACGTGAAGAAAAAACTTTGGATCCCTTTTTGCAAAAATTACGCGTACGGAGGAGCATGAAACTTGGCATACTTATAGGTTATATAGAGAAGGAGTGTACAATGATTATATTTTCTAAAAATAATGCATAAAAATACAAATTAATAAAATAAATGTTACACACACTACCATGATTTGACATCCATATTTATATAAAGTGACATATACGTCACTACGCAATGCGTTATTAACGTATTTACGGTGACACTAGTTATTATAAATACTTCAAATCAACCCTCATATAATATTTTGAATATCTCTAATTATCGTAGTTTCATCGATGTGAATTGTATTCATTGATTTTATTTTATTTAATCTGTACTAAATTCATTAGACAGATAGTAAAATACTTTTAAAACGTCATTCCAAATTTAAAATCTCATTTAAATAATTCAATTCATAGTGTGCAGAAATTACTTTTATGCATGTGTACGTGTAACACATTGATGTTATTTATTTTTAATACGAAAACAAATAAAAAAGTGAACTATTTCATCAATTGAATTTATTTAGGGAATACTAAGATTAAACTCAAGACTAAGTTTAAATAACGAAAATTAAATTTTGGTTACATTGTTAAAAAATAGAAAGGACCATATTTTGCCCGTAATGGATAAATAAGAAACTAAAAATATTATATACTAGCTTTCCGCCCGCGGCTTCGCCCGCGTGGCATTCGGTTATATCGAGCGACATGGTAAGGAGTAGACTCTATAGTCTAGAATAGTCTAGACCTAGACCTTGGGAAAGAATAGTCTTTCCCAAGGTCTAGACTATTTGTCAAAAATGGTTAAGTGGTTTAGGTGTGAAAGTTGTAAACAGTTGAATAATCTTACATGATTTTATATTTGATAATAAGGAACAAACTTTCATCCTCTATTTCAACCCCTTTTACTATTTTTTTCGCAATAAAAAGTATCCTATGTCCTTTTCCAAGTTCAGTTCTATCTTCATACCGAATTTTATCAAAATCGGCTTAGTGGTTTAGCCGTGAAAGCGTAACAGACAGACAGACTGACAGACAGACGGACAGACAGAGTTACTTTCGCATTTATAATATTAGTAAGGATTTCATTAACAGGTAAAAGTAATTGCAAACCATATCTGTCAAACTTTAAGACGCTGCTTCAATATTTAGATATATGTTATATCTAGATTAAAAAATGACAAGGTAAGACATGTGTTGAAAAAGAAGGACTTCTATATATACTTAATTACATTTGTTATTTAGTACCTAATTAATTATTTTCTTTGTTTTTGTTTTTATTTTTCAATTTCAATTCTTTTTAGCATCACGCTATATCCTGCATATAACAGGGTGGGCAGACAGAACCTGAGAACCTAGTGTTAAGACATTCCGTTCTCCACTTTTTGCCGAATTGAGGCATTGTGTGCTGAGTGACGGAACTCACGAATGAACTAGTTTATTGGTTATTCATAAACGTATTAAGTTTGTAGTGACAATGAAGACGAGAATGGATGAAGATGTTATAGGTATGTCGTATTTTCGATTTTCTTCAGTTTTATAATTTAATTTCTTTGATATTAAGTATAAAAATAATTGGGCACTATTTTTTGTTGTCCTAACATACTTTTCAAAATTTTCATGACAAACTGGATTTTACATAAGTTCTCGAATTACGATTTTTGATATATCGCTATATCCATTCACAATTACCATTATAGAAATAAATGAAGAAACAAAATAAAAACAAGAATCCATTGTCTATATTTTAAATGCAAACACTGAATTATAAAAACAAAGGAGGTAAAATAAAAGAACATATCCGCCACGATTTAGCAAGTCCCAGGAGAGTTGTCCGTCTGCCACACACCGAATTGTCACCCAGCACAGGGGATTCACACGGTAAGCATGTACGCCTAAAACAAATTGACTTTTCTGTTTATTTATCGTTTTCTTATTTAATTGGAATGATAAAATTTTAAGGGAGTTCTAATGGCTTAGTGGATGGGATGACGCATGTTTTTCCATAATATTGATAGCAGGTTCAAAACTCAGCTAAATTTATTGCTAATTATTACGTATATGCAGAAAAAGCTTGATAATAAAATTATTCGTTAACCTATCTAAAATAAGTATACTAATCTTGTTTACTTTTTTAAACGTTATAACAATTTATGTTTGACATTACTTATGTTAAAAAAATACACCTAAGGGTAATAAAATCAAAAACATTTCTTCTTGAATCATCCACCACATCATCCACATTTATTCTTGAAGGTTTAGATAGCTATTAAGACTAAGTTAGTGATTAATTGTCAATTTTAAAAATAAAACAACTTACTACAACTAAAATATCTGTACCAGACGTGAATAAGTTGACAAAACGAAAATGCATGCTTTTCAGGGCATGTATTTTAAGTTTAAATTTTATCTTTATATTCTGTTTTTATGTTATTTCAATTATTTTTAATCTAAATGTGTACTAGTGTTGTGGTAGTGGTATTAGTACCAATATATTGGAAAAGGCTATCGTGGGGCAGTGAGACTGCGTCCGACTAGGCGTAAACGAAATTATTATATTCAAATAATTTTAATTTCTCTAAGTTACCAAATGTTTCTATTTCGGGCGGAAAGTATAATAACGCAGTGTCTTGACACTAAGATCTCTCTGATTTATACTATAAAAAAGTTTTTGTGATTGAACTATTATTCCATTTTGTGTAGCTTGCAACTTCACTTAATTGCCGCCAAAATATTAAGTATTTGTGTTATGTTAAGAACATTATTTATATTAGAGACCTAGAGTTTAAATAAGTACCTATATTTTTATGTAAGCATTAAATCTAAATTGCCTTAATTTAAATCACTAGGCCAAACTGTATATCACTTATAGTGTTAATCAGTATAAAAGAAACATTTGTCAGCCATTTAGATTAGGCCTTTTTCATTTATTTATCCAATGTCGAGTTTACACTACGAAGTTTTATCGATTATTTACCGGATAATACGTGATTTGCTGTACTTACAGAGATTGAAACTTGTATTTCCCAATTCTTTTTTCAATGTTTAGTTACCGGTATGTGGCGAGGGGTGAAAATTTTACTTAGGCAAACTAGTAAATTTAGAGAAGCCGGTATATATTTAGGAAAGTCGGTACATATAATTAGTGAAGCCGGTATAGGATGTAACAGTATTTGATAATTTCACTATCGAATTATGGTGATGACTTTTTTTAGGGGGTTTTAGATGTCAAAGCTTCTTTTTTTGCAATTTTATAGCGAAAAATTTTCTGGTGACTGAGGAGCTAAAGAAAAGTCTTTAGCTCTCCATCTTTCATGATCTTGTTTGTTTTGAAACTTCATTACAATTTGCGCTCCACATTTTCCTGGCGACCTTTTTTTTACGATTCATGCTTGTATTTTAAAAATTAAGGTAAGCTGTAGCAACCTGGTGTCTTACATACATCCAACAATATTTAGTAAGATTAATGTCTTAAAATGTTTATGTTTAAAAATATAGCCGGTAATCCGCTCTCCGATCTCTTTTCATTGATTTCTTTCATTGTTCAGAGAATGGATACGCAAATGTCGGAAAAAAAGGAACCAGGGAAATAATTGAAAATACGTTATAATGTCGATATTTGCGACTTATAAAATTGATACCGTACTTATTTTTTATTTCTTGGAAAAAGTAATTTTATTCGAGAAAATTATTTTTTTTGTATGTATAAGTTTATAGTCGCATAAAGATTATAAAAAAAAATACCTATACCAATGTCTTTTAATTAATAAGTTGCCTAACAACATTATGTTGTTATTTGTATTGTAAAATAACAACATAGTGTTGAAACAAAATGAACGTGGGATGAATACCTATTTATTTTTACCTGTCAAAGGTCTCAACCCTATATGTTTTCCTAATTTAGTTAGGGAAATGCTAGAGTCCAAATAAATCTCCTACCACTAAGTCCTCGTTGCGAAACACACCAGATACGTTAGAATAAAAAAAAACAAATAGCTTTCATGTGTTTGCTGTATTCAAATCACGAGTACCTACCAAGATTACACTGGTGTGGGTAGTTAATATCCGGCCACAATATCCGATGGCTGTTACATATGGGCTATAGGAGTTCTTAGACTAAATGTGATTTAGTTGTTTCAATATCGTGTTGGTACTTAAATTTCATTGCTTTAGTAGTAGAGTAGATACAGGGGAACGTTTGTGTCTTCTATTCTAATATTCAGAGTACATGACTGGGCAGTTTATTGATATGATATATTTACTTATTTAGTTTACATACCTTTGAATGTACAGAATTATTATTTTAATATTGTTTGTAAATAACAATGTATACATTTTTTAAAATTTTTGAATATTTTTTTGTAAGAATTTAATTCTTAGTAGACTATCTCTACTGACTTTGGTCAAAAAGCGGTTTCAAGACTTACTTAATTTTAATTGAATCATACTACATATACATACGTACGAGAAGGACTTAATATATTTTTTAAACAGCTATATTTAGCTTACCCTGTTCGTTTATTTGGAATAATCTTATGAAGAGGTAAAATAAATTTCTCATTAATCTAACATCAATAATAACATCATGATGGTTTCTACACTAAAGATTTTTTCTTATTTTTTAATTCTTGTGTTTAAATCTTTCACATTGTTAATGTAGAGAGAGTGTATATTATTTGTTATTGGTACTTCAAAGTAAACTCGACTACGTTTTCTTGTCATCACAAGATTTTTTTTGTAAAATTAAACTGATGCTATTTACCATAATAGTATGTACATTTAAATGAATAAATAGAATTTCATTTCAGTGTCATTGTTAAAACTGGTGAGTCCGCTGTCCATTTCACCCCTAAAAGCCTAGATTACAATAGAAGCGATGATATCGTGAAGGGTTCCAAGTTCCAACAAAAAACTACACTACCAGAATGCTTATTACGCTACTTAGCAAGACCCTCACTCCAATACAGCTTGCATTCTATGCACTTAAATTGTCGTGGGAATTTTAACATTTACTGTTATAGTTATAAAGTGATATTTTGCTTGCACCACCCTCGACCCGCCTCCAAGGGGCGTCGCTCCCCCCTCCGAGTAGCATCGAGTGCGTTCACACAACTTGCTTACTTTTAAATTTTAATCACAACTCGGTCGTTGATTTGTACAAAAAGTGGAATGGACGTGTCCAGTGACAAGTTAAAAGCATCGCATCACAAGGGGTTTGCCTCCTTTAAATTATAAATGAGGTTTTCAGCTTATCATATATGTATTGAAACGGTAATTAAGTATTTGAAAATAGTATTTTTTAAGCTAACAGTTATATAAACCCATACAAAATTTGCTATATTTTAATATAATTTATTTCAACATAAAGTCGACATAAATAATCCCAAATTAAATATTTCTTATTAATTATTATAAAGATAATAGAGAAATTACTGTATTTGGTGTTTTACAATAATTTTGTTTATTTCACGCATATTAGTCTAGTCTTAAATACCTATAGAGAAACTAAGAATTATATTTTAAATGGGGCTATTCAGTTGTATTTAATTCTATTTGTGCTATTTAATTCTACTTTTGCTAAGAAGCTAATATTCTAAAAAGGAAATTTAAAAATATTTGTTATACTGTGCAAAGATCTGTTAGTAACAGGTACTTGTATTTGTATTAACATTTCAAATTCTATTAAATATCTTTATTAAGTGTAGAAACATTACAAAAACATAAATTGATATAAATTTTGTAAAATGTGTATGTAGAGCTTCAGAAACATAAATTTAGTTAAAAATGTATGGTATGGTTACTATTAATAAAACAAATAAGTAACTAATATATTTAAATATTTTTATTCAAAGTTAAGTAAAATTGATTATCCCGTCAGCCAAATTATACTAGGTACGTACTTGTACCTACCACTAACTTAGGCTGGCTTCTGTACTTAAAAGGACAAAAAATGTAACAATACTTTAAAACCAAATATTATTCTCCATTAACTGCAAAAAATACAAGTATTTTTTGCAAATTTGAACTACTAAGAAAATAATAATTAACTCATTTGTAGAAGAAATGTTAGAGCGATCATTACCAACTCGGTTCATAACTTTCGATAACAATTTATTGCGAAGCGACATGGTTAGTTTGAACCCTCACGTAGTAAATTAATATTAGGTATTCAAAGCAAAAGTCGTCCAATTTTACGCAAATTTCATTTAGTGCTATAACGAGCTTACACTTTGATTGATTTATTAATTTGCAGCTGGTATTATTTTAAAATCAGCAAGAGCCGATAGATTTTTTGTTTAGTACTAATTTTTATACTAGTGTATTTTTTATAATTCTTTGGGCTAATAATCTTTACACATACCTAATATATTATAAGTAATATATGAACTTCAAAATATATTTTTTTAGTTATCAATGTTTGTATACTACTATAATATCTACTGTAAACTGTATATTTAATTACCTTATTTCAATATGTATATGTCAAAATATTCTTGGTTAACATATACTTTAATAATGAATTTTACTGCCGTTAAGATGTTGGAATGGGAAAATAGTGATGTGCGCATGTAACGCAAATAAGTACTTCGATAGAATTGGTTCACTGTTTAACGAGAACCTTTTCAGTACCGCGGTGAGCCATTTAGCGAATTTCAATAGTTATCACGCGGAGAAAAACTCGCTAGATGACAAGGACGAGACACGAGAAGTGCGACTAGTGCGAGCGAGACGAGCGTAATAAGAAAGAAGTAATAAAAAAGTGGTTGTGTGCGTGGTCGGAGTGTGGTGGCATAGGGCGGGCAGGCCCCTCCCTGTGGCTCGTCGCCGCCTCGCCGCCTCGCTGCCGCCTCAGTCGGGTTCACAGCGCGCGGAGTTACACCGGTCCGCTCTATCACCTTCCTTTCCGCGCGTAAAAAGTTTTCCCAATATTCCGAAACTTCCGATCGTGGTGACAACACACTCTTGCTTATTTTTAATAATAAGCTCATGAGATAACGTTAGAGAAACAAATTTAGACAGTTGTGTAAAATTGAAGTGATATTTATAAGATTGGTTTCAATTTTATAAAATAAATGAATACAGGTTAACAGTTCAGATTCGAGCAAGTACTATTATAACTACACGACAGTGATTAGTCAGATTATATTTAGCTTTACGAATACTATGAACTGTGCCACCGATGGGATGTACAGTCGGTGAGGTGTGGAGCCGAAGGTTCTCTGAAGCCGTGAGCTTGATGCTGCTACAGGGCGAAGGCCGAGGGCCTGCTATGGAGGAGGAGTGCTCCGCTCGGCCCTGTGCCACAGACTTCTCCATTGCCGCAATCATGGCTAGAGACCGCCAAGAGCGTAGAGAGCGCAGAAGACACAGAGATCCCAGAGAAGATACACTTACCCCATTAGGTAAGTTAACTTTTATATATTTTTAATAGCGTATTATATTTTATATAACTTTTAAGTTCTAATACTGTTTCAAAAATAAGCTTAAATTTCATTATTTTCTATTATAATATTTTTTATTATAAAGTATACTTATTTATTGAGTAAAACCTATGAATATGAGTTAAATTAATTTGAGTTTAGGGATTCGACCATATTTATTTCAATTTAATATAACTTAACGAAAAAATATCATCAATAAAAAAGAATCATTTATATGTAGGGTACATAGCATTTTTTTCCATACAATATAGTAAGCAAATGCATTAACATTAAATATAAAGCAATAAGAAACTACTCTAATATAATTTATTTTTACTCGACAATAATTATATTCTAATAAGAAAAAATTACAGTTAGTTCTATACTTAACACCTACGTCATACCAATTAAAGTCTTAAAATTATTATTTTATATTTAGTGAATTTCTATTACCATATACGAGTATATCTACCTATATGCAATCACTGGCTGTAATTCAATTTATAGAGGTACTACTATGGATTAGAATATTTCCTAATTAGTCATATTAGTGGTTTCATTTCTTACATTTGGATCATCAAGAACAAGGCTATTGAGCTAATATTTGTCTATATTAAGAAAAAATATTATAACATGGTATTGAATTGTAATAGGTATAAAAACTGTATTTATTATTAACGGTGGAGAACGGAGAATCTTGACACTAGGTTTTCCCTGCTACTAAGAATAAATGACATGAACAGCTTGTTATAAATACTAAAATATATGTATATTCACATTTGAGTCATTCAGTTAAATATCGTAGACTTCCCGTAGGATCTAAAAGTCAGATTAAATTTTGAAATTTGAATACATATGTATTTTTATTTATATCAACAAATTAAAATTACATTAAATTATAACAAGCCATCATTACGAAGCGGAAAAACGCCTGATTATAAGCATGATGATTGCGGGTTTGATTCCCAGACAGGGGAACGATTGAACCTATTCAAATTACTTATAGATCACCGCTGTAGTAAAACAAAGTAATTGAGTTTCGCCACCCAACATGCAGTATCTCAAATTTGGGCTTAAAGGAGAGAATGGAGTGTCTTAACACTAGATTCTCTTGCTTACGTTACTATGCTAATGCAGAAAAAAATAAGCTGCTTATTGTTATTTTTTTGCAAACTACTATAAATTATACATTTAATATTTAACTTTTAATGGTTATTAAAATATTTAAAGCAATAGAGAAAGAATAGAGATGAGTTAGACGGAACATAATGTTCGTAGGTTCATATCTCACTTATAATTTATATTTATAATATAATTAGATAGTCCTGTGTTGCCTTTTGTCATCTAGCAAACAGAGACATATGAAAAAAAAAATATGCTTAGTAAAATGCATATTTTCGTATAGTAAGGCGTATAATAAGGAGTAAAAGCTAAGACAAATAAAAACTGGCATTCCTTTTTTAGGCATATCCTGTGATCAGATCTCATGTATGATATTCAAAACTTCAGAATTTAAGCTTATAACTTGGCAGTGTGTTTAAAATTAAGAACATAAAAAAATCACTAGAATTCTAAAAGTGTATGAAAATATACTTAAAAAATATACTAAAATATAACTTCTTCTTATCACCTATCACCTACAATTATTTATTTTGTATATTTACCGATCTAATTTTGTACCTCAACAAATTGGCTTATTAATTAATAATGTTATAATAGTAATATTACTTATTAAATATTATGGGATTTTCTTAACAAAATGTTTATTTTATATTTTTCGCGTTCATCTAAGTATATTTATAATATTTTTTTATATTCAGTCATAAGTTATAGATGTATCAGAAGTAGATAAATGCGTAAGTACAAACTACAAACACACTTACGAGCAAGCAAAATAATAAACAACATTTTTAAAACGCATTAAAATTTCTTGCTTGACTTTCTTTGTGAAACTAAGTATAAGAAAATATTAAATAATTAAAAATATTTTGGTAAAACTAAATGGTGACATGAAATATAAAAACGCCTGTCGTGGCGTAGAGGCACAAGCGTGCGACTGTAAACGCGACAGGTTATGGGTTCGATTCCCACTCCAATAAATGGAATTTTTTGGAGTGGGAATCATTTCCTGGGTTTCGTAAAGAGGCAAAGCGCGGCGTTGAGTTCCGCGACTCAGCACGCAATGCCTCAATTGGGCGGAAAGTGGAGAACGGAGTGTCTTAAAACTAGGTTACCTCTGCCTACCCTACTATATGCGGGTTACTGCGTGAAGCTATGTATGTATGTAAATATAGCAAAATCATGTTTTTAATTTATTTTGTATAAAGGATAGTTCTTGAAGACTGTGTAAATCACTGTAGTGACGGAAATATAGATTAAACTATTAGTTAAATATAAAGGAGGTTTGATAAATAAAGATGTCTTGAGAAGGTCGTTTATTACTGCTTTTTTTTAATTGCTTGCTATTAATAATTAAGATTTTGAGAAGAAGAAAACCGATTTCAAATAAAATGAACTAAAAAGCAAAAATATTACGAATAGGCAACTCAAAAATTACTTGTCAGATTCAGTCAGTCGTCAGACTCAACAAAATTTAAATGATCACGACCACATCACAAGCACTAATTATCATATAAAAAACAAGAATCGTCCAAATTGTTCACCAAGTAAAAAGTTATGCGGTAACACACATAAAAAGTACAACTGAATCGAGGACTTCCTATATTTTTTGAAGCCGGTTAAAAATGGTGAAAGTCGCAACAATAGCTATAATTCAGTTAAATTCACCACCACCACAATTGTCAATTCAGCAAGCTATTTGTCACACAACAAAAAGGTTTCTTTGGTTAAGCTTATTGAAAATATTATAGGTGAAATAAAATTATAATATTTGTTTAACTCAATTCAGAATCTTATTACCTAGATCAATATTGTTCTTAACACAATAAATAAATTTGTTGAAGGTTCAATATTAAATTGTATGTGAACTAACAATTTTACTAAAGTTGACTTTAATAAAAAGTATGATTACATAACCACTTATTATTTTTTTTTTCGAAATATAGAAGGGTTATTTTTTAATTCCTTATAGCATATCCGTAGCTAAATTTGATTCAAATAGCAAAAAGCCTATCGAATATTAAGTGTTAAGTAAAAAACAAATATAATATATTAATAATATACCTTTACATAGATAAGAATTTCACATTGATTTTATTTAAAGTTTCCGCGCTGCTTCAGATTGTAATTTATGCCCAGATAAGAAATTATTTATAGAAGAAAATAGTTCAACAAAATATAAAACAAGTATTTAATTTATGGTTTCTATATGTCAACTATACTTTTACCTACCTATATATTGCTTAAATTATTTTTTTTAGGTGTATTTTTACCGGCAGAGGGTACAATGAAATTATTTTCTACTCTATTCCCAGTTAGAAAGTAATATAAATATTTTTTATTGACAGAAAAGTTTGTTGATGCTACTGCATCAGCATCGGGGTCTCCGTCGCCACCATTAGCCGAGTATGAGCGGGACTCTCCCGTCGACGTGTCATCGACATCCGAGGCAGGATCCGCGAACGGTGCAGCGAGCGGTTCACGAGCACTCTCACCACCCCCACGAAACCCTCAGCTGACAGAGCGTTGGTCCAGTGAGGAGATGCGGCATATTCAGTGCCATCTTGAAACTAAAGAATTGTGGGATAAATTTAATGAACTTGGAACAGAAATGATTATCACTAAAACTGGAAGGTATTTATTTTTAATATTAACCTGTTGTTATTATGGAATATATAATATATCTCTATTATTAGATTAGTAGGTATAACACATAAAGTATCATAATTGATACTGAATATTATCATCGTATATGCACAATGTAAAACTATGAATACGCAATAAAAAGTTCGTACTCGTGTTCATCTGAATATCTAACGTGAAACTTAAGAATCTCGGTGGTAGGTAATTGAAGTCATTGTACGTTGAGGGAAATCAATGCTATATCGTGGCGTTGATACCGATAAGGTAGGTGGCAAACGACGCGACGGCGCGAGGCGTATCGGTCGCGCCTCGCTATAGAACAATGGGTAATCGCGAGACCAACCGCCGCTTACCAAAACGTACATGAAATACCACTAGGGCTAATTGCTTATTCGAAAAATCGTTGTTACTGTTTAATTGCACGTAAATAATGCTTGCATAAACGCACGGAACTCCTAATACTTGTTCTAATCTCCACAGTTAATTTTCTTAGGCTACAGTCATAACGATGATTTTATAGTATGATATTTGCCTCTGCAAATCGGTTTAAGAATCTAGTCCGGTTCTAATTTGTAGGGTAAAAACAATAACAAATAAAATCACACGTCAAAGTAATTTCGCGGCATAAATCAGAGCGGCATTTCGCCAATCGTAACAAATTCGCTAACGTAATCTTTTGATAACGCTTTAAACTCGCTGTTTCTGCAATACCTACTTTAAAAGTAGCTAGTACATGTAGATAATTTTTTATAGATATTTTATTTTCCTGTTACGTATACATTTTAATTTTGTTATTTTAGCTTTACTTTGAATAGCTTCTAGCTAACAGAGAATTTTACAAAAATTTAAGGCTTTTTCATGGACTATAAAACTATATTAATACCTCACTTATTTATTCTTTATAATGTTCTCGAGTTAACGACGTTGGGCATTCAGTTTTTTCTTCCATGCGCCATAAAATACGACATTCAAAAACATTCCACTCGTATTTATTTTCAAACTAAGCAGTGCATAACAATCACAATGCACGTTTAATGTTGTGTTGATTCGTAATAACTCTAGGGAACTAGTATTGTAGAACCGCTTAAAACATATTCCAACTGATGCTGTTAATACTCACTTTTATACAGAAGTAAGTTAATGATCCTTCTTTATTTTCCGATATAAGTACACAATTCGTAACAAAAATATTGCACTCAACAAAGTTTCGCTATCTAATCTTCATAATCAATAAGATCACATAAAAGCTCATGGGAGCTTTGAAACCACGTACATACTGAGAGACAATTTGCAACACACCGTCACGCGGCTTAACCGAGTCGGCCTCGTCGATTAGCATAAATCTCGCCAACTAACCGGCACAAATGAGTAAGAGATTTCGTACACTGCTCTGTAGCCAGCAGTCAAAGCAAACAAGGAGCATTTGAGCCGATCAGCGTATTCACATGTCCCTGCGACGATGCGCGACGAATCGCGACCGTCGCTCGCTCAAATAAATCAGCATTATCTCGCGAGATAGCCGCCTGACCCACCCCGCCATATCACGCGGAGCCCTGTGTCGTTCGAAAAAATTAATGACTCGGAAAAACGATTCGCTTATGAGGGATCTTTCGATGTAATTGAATTGCCCTACTGAGATCTGCCGAATTGTTGCAAATGCTGAATCAGGTGCACCCACTAAATTTAACTGATTTTTATCGAGTTTCTAAATTACCTCGGCGAATAAAAATGTAAGAACAGTATTACTGTTCTGTGCAGCTTTAAAAAAAATAAACCCAGCGGTTCGTAATAACATGATAAAACAGGCGATTTCATTTGCATATCACCAAAAAGGGCACAGGAAATATGGCGTTGTTAAATCTAAACACATTAGCTGCATTCACCCCTAAGAGATTATCATACTCGTAACAAGCGTAATAGTATAACGTACACGTCTATCTCGCGGTTCTTAGTTGCAATGCTAATCGCGTTTAATTATAACACGGAACATTATTTTATGGACGCTGTCTTTGGAATAAAAACTTTGTTTATTTTAGAAAAATAAAAAAAAATGCTTCGCTAATAATATAGTTTAATATATTTACATTTTATGTAACACTAGTATACTAAGATATTAAAAAAAAACATATTTTAAATACTATTTAAGATCAAGCTTTATATTAGATAATTGTTGCTGAACAATTATGACGAGTCGAGCCTTATCAAAGCCAGTAAAGGCCATTAGAATCAGATGAAAATAAAATTCAATTTATGACGCTCATAAATCTTATAGTTTTCAGATTAGCCGTATTTACTCTTTGATATCGCTTTTGATATAGAGATTGGTGATTGTAAAGTTGTCTTAATTGATTTAAATTAACATGTTTTGATACGAGTGGGTATCATGAATCGGTGACGGCGCGTAGTTAAGATGTTTTCCGCAGCGAATGTTGCCAACACTTTATAATCACGGACTTGGCAGACAACGGCCGCTTTGATTTACTTCTCACCACCATTTTCTTTCATATAAATATTAGGTTCTCATATGATAAATAGTGAGTGTAATATTTTACCCGCATAAAAATTTATATATTATAAGAGACAAAACAGTATTGTGTTCTAATTGTTTCCATGGAACGCTTTGATGTTTAAAATGAGTTTGGCCACTAAGCAATGGTTAATTGAGATATAAACATGTCACTTGATGTACGATGAAAGAACTAATAAAATGTACTGAAATCAAAATAGAAAAATCAAATATTAAACAATGCCCACGACTTTGATCTAAAATTATTTCAATTCGTGATAACTAAAATTCAGCGTTCCCTTGATAATGATTTGACTAAAACATAAAATATTAAATACAAGTCATAATAAAAAATATGTCATTGTCATATTACATATTAGACGATTTCTTCATATGTATGTATTTATATATAATATCGTATAATTTATTAAAACTAACAAGGTAAAGTAAGTATAACATGACGTTGCGTTGGTCAGGTCGCGCTGGGTGCACCGCGCTTACACGTACACGGCCCTGTTCGCCATTTGTCGCGCTCGCACGATAATTGTTGATATACGATTGCGATCCAACACCGTAATTGTCAACGCTTTATCTTCTAATTGGCTCACATTTGCCAATGCCAGTGTGATTCCTCTCTATTTGCGATAACACTCATGCAAAAACTGCTTATCGATTTCAGTCACATTCGTAAAACAGAATTCCGACATGCTTCGCTCCAATAAAAGCGAAGAAGAAAAGCAATTCGCAACGCCAATTTTGAGAACAGTAAAAAGTGAGATTCACAAGTGCAAGTTGAAACAGCGTTTAAGAGTGAACTGAGGGCGGCGCCCACCGGGGGCGAGAAACAATTTAGAGTTTTATCGGCGACGAGGTGGTGGGTGACCGTGTTACTACTGATTTATGTTCATATTAACTATATGAACAGTGAACAGGCACTAACGTGCAAAATGCATAGCAGTCACACTTTTGTAATCCAATGCCTATTTTTCATTATAAGATCAGACTATAATTTCATTGTCATGTTATGCTTAATTTTTTATAATATTTTAAAATATGGGTACTAAATCTACATAGTGCAAAACATTAGAATAACCGTAGATAACTTTAGGAGCAAAGATCTGGATATTTTAACGTCATTTGAATCCAAAAGCTAATTTCACTAAAACCTTAAATGAATCGAGTTGGTCGGAGCTCTCATTATTTAACTTGCTCCAACTTTAAATTGAAAACGCCACCAAACTCTTTACGTAGTCCGAGGCAAATTTTGAACTTTGCTGCTGAATCGGAAATTTCTTTATAAATATCTTATTAAGCTTAAATTCAGTTGGTGTCACGCTGCCGACACTAATTTTATTCGTGAGAGGCGGCTGCTCCGCGACGCGGCCCGGGAGTCGGTGTAAATGTATGCAAACGGGAAAAACGATATTTGACAAAGCTGAAAACGACAAAAGAATTAAGGAGGCAGCTCGTCCCCGCGGTTCCGCCGACGTTGACGCGGCGACAAAGCATTCCGCGACGCGCGGGCCCTACGACACCTTCCCTATTTATTTTACTTTGTCTTATTAAGAAATTACCCGTCACTCCAGCTGCGACCATTCCGATGTTATTTCATTTACATAGTCTCATGGTTATAATTATCCCTTAAATCTTATATTACCAGCATTCTGTGTGTCTCCCTGTTCCGATGTTATTAAAAACGATAATGTCATATGTTTATGTCTTTAAAAATCAATGAGAGTTTCAACCAAATGATAATAAATATCGAAAAATTAAATTTTTGTACCTCAATTACTGCTTTGTTGTTTTTAATTTCCTTATACATTTTTAATAGAGACGCGCAACCCTATCACATTGTTTCTAGGTTATGTGAAGTGAACACATGCAGCCTATTTGAACACAGCGTGTAATAGATGTGTGATTCATGTAAATGTACCCTTAGCAAGTGTATCGTGGACTAATCTCGCCCGCACCCCCGGTCCCCACGCAATATGCCGGGCCCGGGGTGGCAGGCGCCACGAGAAAACGTGTAAACTAATTATGTACATTTTCGTAGCCACTTATTTACATAACCACGGGCTGAGCCTCGCTTTCACCGTGAATATTTCATTTGTAATCTTTACTTTGACGGTTTAATATGACAGCTGTTGGTTTATTTGGAGAAAACTTTTAATTTTCGTCGTTTTCTTCCGGCCACCCTTTGTGTGCGCGTCGGCAAACACCTCGCGCAACTAATGATAGGCTATTGTAGGAATAAGATAAAGCATAAATATGTGGTAAACACTTTAAACCTGTAATTTTATAGTAATGGTTTGACAAATGTTATGAATAAATTATTACTTTTAAAAAGAATATTACCAGAAGAAAGTTCTTTATTGGTATTGATAATTTAATTTAACTTATTTAACCAAGTAGCTCTGATTTTCTATAGTTTTCAATTGATTTACTGAAACAGGAAATCAATAAATGAGACTATTAGAGGTAATGAGCGAGTGACCATGCGTTTCGCGGGTATTTATACCCGCCTTAGCTCGAACTAATTTATGGAAGTAAGTACGCAGAAAATGTTTATGTACGTGGTATAGCCCTCCCGCTCCGCTCCGATGACATCCGGTAGCCTCCCTATGTGCATACCAGGACATATGTAACCGTGTAATATAAAACTGCTTTAATTATTACTGATCAAAATGGCGGGGACACGCAAACGATTTATGCTGTAATTCCGTGTAATGGCTGATATGTTGATACTATTATGTCATCCATGCTTTCATTAAAATTTTAAAATAAATATTCAACGAAGCATATGAAGACCAGATACCGTGTGTATCACTAAATTGCCCTTTGATGTTTGACTTCGCGGAAAGCAGCAGCGATTGACGCCACTATTATATTATTAATATCTTTGTTCAACCATCTTGTTGGCAGATTTATATTTCAATATCATTTTTTTTTGTTTGTTACATGACATATTATAGACTGCAACTACATCGTTTTATTTGGCAATCAAGGGATGATTGGTAATTGTATTAAATGATATATGATATATTATTCTTCAAAAATCATTACATACATCCATACATAGCTTCACGCTGTATCCCGCATATAGCAGGGTAGGCAGAGGGAACCTAATGTTAAGACACTCCTTTCCCCACTTTTCGCCAAATTGAGGCATTGCGTGCTGAGTGGCGGAACTCAACGCCGCAAAAAAATCATTACTTTTACTAATTGGCTTAAAATGTATAACACTACTATCCCAATCCTTGTTTAACACAATATCATTGGCATCAAATTTCTTATCCACAATGAAGTAGCAAGGTCACGACACAATCAACGGTCCTCCATTGTTTCGTAGGTTAGAGGAGGCTCCACCCCGCTGACATGTCGCGTTTTAACAGTCCGTACGTGCCCCCATCCACCCCCTGGCCCCGCAACTGACGACATTAGCAGCCGCAGACATAGGGCACGTTCGCCAGACGCTGACATATCTACCTAAATATATATATATATAGATCAGATTTTACAATAGGTATACATAGTCGACCGATACTTTGAAGAATTTACATATAATAAATATAAAATAAAAATTGCGGAACAAAGTAAATATTTCATACTGTGTTACCCTATACGGATAATGCATACATGTCGCATATTAATTTGTTTAATGTTACGCCTAGAAGTTGTATACAAGTGAGCGAGTTTACGCCGTCGAAGGGAAATGAAAACATCCTAAGTATAGACTGCATGCGTTGAGCCACGTCTAAAGCTTCATAGCTTAATAATATACCGATTTATAAAACAACAAGACTTGGAAACCCCTTCATAGGAAGTAGTAATTCTATATAATTACAAAGAAATAAGTAACAATGTGTTGACATATATTGCAAAGTAATTAATCTTTATTGCAACTATATTTAAACACAATTATATTAATTATTTTATCTTGAAAGGAATATGAATTATTCAAAAACACACAGCGCCAATAAATCGCGTACGTACGGTTAACTCGCTTTAGCGTCTTACGAAGTTTAAGTGAAACGGCAATGGCGCTACGAGCAAAGACGACAGTTTTAGCAATATTATCGTTAACTTCCCAATTTCAGTGTCGAGTTGCGAAAGTCGGCGCCGCGGAGAAGGAAATACAGGTGTGAGTTAACACACCCACACCTATGTAATAGTATCTGTACACAGGTACTAAATTCGGAGCTTTGTAAGAATTAGCGCGTATTAAGAACGATTCCATGTATGAAGCGACGCTTATGATTAAAGTTTAAAACTTAATTATATTTTTCTATGAAACAAAACATACTATACTAGAAGAATGGAATAGGTATAATATAATAATATACCGACGTAAGGTGATACCTAGTATGCTTACCTATAGGCAAGCACCTATAGGTGTAAAAGCCTCCTTAGCGGCAGCAAGCAATTTTCTGACAGTAATATATTCATATTTTTGACAAGCAAAATTGATAACAATTGTATTTTAATCCCACTCCGGAGAATATGAATATTAACAGTCACATTATTTTAGATTTGGATTATATTTAAGCTATAATATTTAGTTCCATATAGTAGAGTAGACAGATTGCCAAGTATCCTTCAAGTTAACTTCGGTTCTCCACTTTTTGCCTGCTTACGAGATTCTGCGATTTGAGTAGCGTAATATCCTTGAGTGGGGATCGAACCCACCACTGTCACGTTAATCGTCAGGTAAAGTCCCATTGCACTGAATTATTTAAAATAAAGCATTTCAGTTAACGTTCTACTAGCTCTATTAACGAAACAAAAATACAAGAGAATCGTTCTTATCGCTAAAATAGCGATTTATTCTCGGGTAATCTGAATACAGAATATTTTAATTTAAAGGAAAAACCTATAAAATGCATGTACCATCCTACACCTTAGCGAGTTTGAACCCATAACTACTGCTTTCAAGTAGTCATGTTGCAACTAAGTCACAATAGCGTCCACGTTGGATATTAAACAAAAATTTACAACAACCTCGTCTAATTATTATTGTGGTCAATAAGGGTAAAAGTGCAGTGCGTCGTTTCTGCATTGTATAATTAAAAAAGTACGCTTACCTGATATTTGTTTAAAATCACTAATTATATAGCGGTTAATAAATACTTATATGACACATCTGCTAGTGTAATGGTTAAATAATTCGCTATTATGCATTGTACAAATGTTTTTTGTAACGTGAGCAACTGCACTTATGTCCCACATATCTAGTAGTTTTAGTTTTTATTTGTATAATTATATAAAATAATGGTTCTTTTCATTTTTCATATTACATAGACGCTATTAACTTAGTTATATATTTTATTTAATAAAACTTCTACAAACAGAAGGACATAAATTGATTGAGTGCTAAAAATGTAACATCTATAAAAAAGTCGCATGAATTACAAAAAGTGTAGCAAAAAAATTCTCAGTCGCAAGTGGTCCATGACAGGTTCAGTAGTTATCTGAGATCTCACCGCTTATTCTGACATAGATATTTATCAATGAATTCGACAAAATCGTGCGAGTGTCGAAAATTCGACGCGGCTTCGAACTCGGACCTCCCAAGACGAGTAATATTTCACCCTATGCGCCATCCGCCCAGCCCCGCCCTACCAGCTCATTAAGCAACTAATACACATCAATCTTTCACACATTCCACTATGCTCATAAAAACTATACATTGAAAATCATCGATTTTCATTTTTATAAATAAGCACATCTAAGGCACTAACCACATAAAGATTAAAAATAATTTTGCAATTTGCATATTTTTTGTTAGAAGATAATGGTACTTTAATACATGCTTAAACTTCTATGTTATAAAATAATCTTGAAATAATTAAACTACTCAATGAATAATAAGGTTTTTAATTAAATATTATTTTATTTTTTAAATCAAAAAATATTTTTTTAAGTTATAAGATTACTGTCTTGGAATTATATACTAATTCTCTTATACATCATTTTCTTTGTTCTTATTATAAGTAAAATAGGATTACCACAGGACGACACTCGGTCATTTGTCATCTCGTCACTCATACGTCAGCGCCGTTACGCCCTTCGCCATAATCGCACCTTGAAAAGCAGACAATCGCATTAAACTCGTACTGCGAAATTAACGAATAATTTATTATGCCTTAAGTACTATATTAGGCAGATAATAATATAGGTATTTTTAATGTACCCCAACACATAAAATTTACTTTATCAAATATATGAAACTAAAAGCTATTGAGCAATCTTTAAAACAATATGGACCCGAGAGCAATATTTCAATATATATTTAATTAGATGTAATGACGCATTGGACAGGGACTACCAAATCCATGTGTAATATTTCAAACGCATCGGATGCGAGGCGACAAGTCGTGACCAAGTCGCACGTCAGATGCAACATACCCATCCGTCACGGTGAAAGCCCGCGACATAAATATGACACTGAAACTTAACCTCACGTACAAATATTAATTTGTCATTTAAAAATATATAAGTACCATATATGCTACAATCTATATAGGTATATCTTTATTCGAACGTGATAAATAAAGCAGTTTTAGTATCTAAGCATTATAACTAGATTTAGATCTTTTTTGATTTTTTGATTTAACTGTAACATATATGTTACTTTTGTGCAATGTACATATTATTGTATTATATTAGATGAATTAAGCCCTAGATACATACGTGCTCGTGGCCGTAAAATTAGCTGTAAGTGGAGCCATTATTGATATGAATTATTCATTGGGAACCAGCTCGGATTGTTGTCACTTGAATAATGCAGAACTCAACCGTAGCTCTCTGCTACTGTTGCCACTAATTGCTAATTCGCACTAATGTGAATTGGTTGCGTGATAATTTAAACACCTACAGTACTCGTACATTATATTTATGTAGTATAATTTAAAAATTACCTCGTATTTTCAATTAACTTTTATTTAATCTTTTGATACAAGGATAATGAAAATAATCTATTAGCGAAATCAACACTTTACAACTATTAGCTTTAATAAAGCTTATTAAAATTAATCCCTCATATTATATTATTGTAAAATTTCATTGATGATACACTATTACCTCAAGTGCGTTAATGAGCAAAATATGCGCGCGCCATCTGTCGCTAATCAACGAATAGAGTTAATTAAATCGCTCGCAATATGGCGGCGTATAATTGCTAATAATAAAGCGCTTTCCTGTATAATTAGAAGCGCGCTGATTGGCTACTGGGCCCTATCACGACGTGATAACATTGCGTTAATGTAGGTACACTTCCTATTTAACAATCATCATATCTGACAAAAATTAAAACAACTTTTTTTATTTATGTTAGCACTTGCTTAGTAATATGAATAATAATCCTATTATAATATATTTTTAAAAGAGATATAAGTACTTAGTAATGGACAAATAATTTAATATATATATATAAATTAAAATTACTCAAAATAAGAAACCTGGACTTTAACAAATGGGTTCTTCTAATAAAAGAATTATGACAAGGATTCATGGTCGAAAGATATGCAATAGTGCGTTGTGGAGATGCATCAAACCGACGCGCGGGGAAACAATGATTGACGAGTTTGCACCTCGCCCGCCTCTAATTAAGACGATATGCGTAATGCTCTCTGTTGTTCTTTGTGTAAAGTTTAACCATTATTCTAATTTAACTAAAGAAATATATACCTTTAATTATTAAAATACCATATCAATTGAGTTAAAGTGCCATCGACATAAGTATTCATTCTTAAAATAAATTGCCATAATTTTTATGGTAACATGAATATACTCGTATAATGCATATGATTTTTGATTGATGTACCTTTCCGTCCATGGGAATCTAGTCTAACAATGTCATAATATAATAACGAGGCGTCGTAAAACGGTCACTCCTTATTTCTGTCTTCGGTATCTGCTCATTAAAACTGGTGTACGTCTCTTAATCCTTTTGCTCTCGCTCGCTTTTCCGCTAACTTTTGGGTGGTAGAATGATGAACGACGTCGGTGGTCATATATCATTGCGGCAATATATATCGGTGTGCGCCGAGTGTCGCCATTAACGCATGCGTGCAATTGCACTATCATGTATGCTATAAGGAGCATCTCACAAATCGACGCGCGCGACCACGGCTAAAGGTGCATAAATCTTATTAATAGTATTCTTATTTTCCCTGCTCTCTAGATTCTTGTAAAAGCGTTAGAACGTTCGCTGCTAATGATGGCATGCTTTTGTTGCGCGCCTCACATTTACTACTCAGGCTATAACCGTGAAATATAAAGATATCAATAGAAATCATAAACCAATCACAAGTATTGTAAATTATAAGATACGCAATCATGTCACCTTGGGTGGCCGATGCCCGTCCATTATAGACAGGCAGGCCTGGTGATGTGATTTTCAGGTCACAAAATACTTCATTGATGTTGCTTAGCGTCGAATAGCAAATTGTCAATTATATTTTTTCGGTTCACTCGAAGTAGACACTAACAAAAAAGCGATCACGTCAAGTTCTTGCTTCTCAGCTTACATTAAAGATTTGTTGTTTCCGTTCTCGCCGCCTCAATGACTACCATTTTATGTCGATTTGGAGATAGTGTTACACGCGCCCGCTACTGACACAAGTTTTTGTGACACTCCTTTCTTCATACAACGAGTTTATTATCTCGGATCACTTTCTTAAGTTTTGTATTTGTGTTCTGTTCCTTATTAGTATCGATTTCTTTTATATTAGATATAAAACATATTTTTCGTAATATAAATATTAAAAAAATGGTATATATAGGTATAACAAGCAAGAGGGTAACAAGAGCCATTACTTCTCCAACCATAAGCAATTTTGGTAACACTAAACAAAATACACCCACATAAAAATGTCTCCCCATTCATCTTTCCGCAACAGGAGACGTTTAAGAATGTCCCTATCAAAAAAGGGGAAGGGGAACTTAAAACATAACAACGTATAAAAATTGTATTTTTTATTTTGAGAAAAGCTGTAACTATTTATATCTTTTTAGATATTATTTTATAAGTTTTTAGTTGTCGTCCGCAATTTCGTTAGCGTGTACCTTATAATTGGCAATGGCTTCGATTATTAAACGATACTCTTTCCGTTCACGTAGAAATTTTGGTAAATCCTCGATTAGTGTTCCCCTAAATGCCTTAACTACAAGAAAATTTTCCGTCTCTTATGCCTAATAGTTTGGATATGCGTTATCTGTCAATCCATTTGTAACAAAAGAGTTTAAAATAGATATATAAATTTTCCGTCTCTTATGCCTAATAGTTTGGCTATGCGTTATCTGTCAATCCATTTGTAACAAAAGAGTTTAAAATAGATATATTTATTTTAGTTTTACCCATGTCGAAAAGTATGAAGAATAGTTATATTTTACGCGAAATTTCACTTTTTTATCACTGTGAAAAATTTGTGAACCAATTATGGGTCCTAAAATATAAAAAAGGCTCAAAGCCAAACAGCCGAGTACTTGAACTCTGCACTCGATTTACGTCAAATATAATTACAGCAAAAAATATTTATTTTAAGCATGATTTAAATATGGTAGTAATTAGTTGCGTTAATTTGCGATAATCAACGTTCTAATGAACAAAAGACGATCGAAGCTCGCCTCTGCAAGCGATAATTTCAACCCATGCAAGTAATTGTCGAATAATTGCGTTAATGTGAAAATACACGCTTTAACAAAACAATGGTACGGGAAAGACGATAAAAAATATAATAAACTTGCAAATATTGTATTTGTTTTATGTTTTAATGAAAATTTGAGTCCGTAAATTAAGTTACAGAAACAAGCAAGTAGCAAGCAACCAGTGATATATAAAAATCATACTTAAATTAACTCGAAAATGGATATATCCGCAATAATATAGGGAAATTTCAACTCTGAATATACCATGTTCTGAGCTAAGACCCGGCTATCTATTGCGAAGTGTTATATCGCTCCCTATCTTCTTTATGCCAGTACAGCTAAATAGGGTAGTCGCGTGAAGATAAGAATAACTTTAATAAATTAAGTAAATATGTTAATAAAAACTCAACAGACGTATGTTCCCGACGGTACGTGTGTCGTTCGCTGGATGCCGGGCAGAGGCACGTTATGCTGTTCTGTTGGACGTGGTGCCAGTGGACGGCAAGCGGTACCGGTATGCCTACCATCGTTCCTCATGGTTGGTGGCGGGCAAAGCTGACCCCCCAGCGCCGGCACGCTTGTATCCACATCCAGACTCCCCCTTCTCAGGCGACCAGCTACGCAAACAAGTTGTTTCTTTTGAAAAAGTAAAGCTTACAAATAATGAAATGGACAAAAATGGGCAGGTAATACATTAATTAATTAAATTTTTATTACACTATGACTTCTCGTATACTATATACTTACTCTGCTATTTGTACACAATGCGTCACAATATAAAAAAACAACATAATGACAAATTTTACAATTTAACTCGAAGTTGCATTTCTATGATATTTAGTATTTATATAGAAATTAGTGGGGAACGGATTTGTTGAAAGAGAACGGAATGTCTTATCACTAGATTCTCAGTTTCTCTACCTACTCTCTACCTACCCTGCTATATGCGGGATACAGCGTGAAGTTATATAGAAATCCCGTACTTGTTTTGTATAATTGTAGGTACTACTTATTCTTTGCCAGCTAGAAGTTTGAAAAAAATAAAGTAATTATTTTTGTAATTAGTTAAAACATTAGATTTCTTATATTGACACGATATACGTTTTGCAGCTGGTATTGAATTCGATGCACAAGTATCAACCTCGTATCCACTTAGTACTGCGACGGGATGGCGCTATAAACGCACCGATAACTGATCTCGAGCAGGAAGAATTCAAGACATTCATTTTTCCTGAGTGTGTATTTACGGCAGTCACGGCGTACCAGAATCAACTTGTAAGTAACTTTTTTAATCTTTTTCTTTATTACTTACTTAAAAATATTTTTAAAAGATGCCTTTTGTAGTTTAAAATGATAATGCTATTTATATAGATGATTGAAAACATAAATTCACTTAACGAGAACTATATGTACAATTCCCAACACAAGTGTATTTGACTACTTACTGGCAAGTCTCGGCTGCTCAATATGTAAAATATTTTTTGAATAAATACCTTTTTTTATTTATTTAATTTAATATTAAAATAATTTTCTATTAAATTATTAAAAAATATTTTGGTTGTGAATAATTAAGAGAAACTAAGCTTATAAGGTGGTAATAGTAAAGTTAATATAAATATAAATCGAATCATTTAGCATCACATGTTAGGTATCATTCGATATCCAAAATAGATCAGAAGAATAAGCGTTTGAAATCGCACCGCGTTGTCTAACCATCGACGTTCTATATCGGGCGTACTAATTGCATTTCGCTGAAAGGTATGTCCAGTTTGAACAAAGGGAGGTGTCACGTAATTTTTTGTATCAAGCGGCCACCGCGGGCGACGCCGACGACAGACGGACAGTCACACTGACGATTAAAGTTTTCACCGAGCTAAATATAAAACTGCATTTAGACCAAACAAATAAATGTAGAACTGAAGAATTTTCTCTGAAGTTTAAAGCACTATGCCCACAAATTTAGCTAACGGCTATAATTATAGACGATATTATTAAGTGGCCAACATTCTTAGCTTTATGTCTTCTTCGCGATATGCATTAGGTCAGCTTAAGAGTTAAAATTTTACATCTTTATTGAAACTTAAATAACACCTGAAACTAATTACATATTTTCATGTTTAATAAAAAACTAGGCTAATTTAAACTAATTATTAATATTTCTATTGGTTAATTTTCCTTTACACAATGAAATAATTAAATTAAATTAAGAATAAAAATTATAAAAATAATAAATTAGAAAGATTCGTTTTTATTACGAATTAAAACACTACAAAATAAGTGCCTAATTCTAATTAGAAGCATATTAGCAAAGGCGCTAACCGCTCCGCTTGTGCCTACCGAGCCCGCCCGTGCCCGCACGCTACATGTGTCGCCACGAGCAATTAATTCCCTGTCACAAGAGCGTTTGGGCGTCACAATTTCTCGTTTTGTTTTCTCCCGCGCAGTAATTAGGACGTTTTGAGGTTCATAAAGGAAGCGTTACTTTATATCGACAACGCGGTACATAAATCTTCATTCGCCGTTAATTAGCTCTTGCGTTCCGTCTTTCTTTAAATATGCTTCTTAAGTTATGTTTGGACTACTTGTAAATTATTACGCGTTGTATATATGAACCATTTACAACGTATAATTAACAAATAAAAAAAGTAAAGAATCTTTGTCATGGGTATCTATAGCCAGGACACTAGCTCCGCCTATACGATTTACCACAGAAACGAGTCCCCAGTGCCTAGTTATTGATATCTATTGATTCTAACGCACCGTTAGATTTACAGCTAACGCCTATTGATAGAACTATTGAAATTAATCATTCTTCAGCTGAATCTAGAACTATGATTTAATATTATGTTTAGGTCCGTATCTTCTGCTATCATACATTACGTTTAGGATTACATATCTTTATAATTTATGTTGGATTTATTCCCAAATATACAATAAAAAATTGAAGTAAAAAATATTTTACTACATTATAATGCTAAGCATATCGACTCTTTGATCACGACAAGACGCGGGCGCAGCTACGTTTCGGCTGACGTCACAATTCTGACAGCTTAAACATTTGTCGAACGCGGAGATAGTGTCACTGATAACCCAATCCCTTACAACAATAAGAGCACACTTAGCGTGTTTGCACCTGCGCCGATCGATATATCTAATGTATAACGAAATATGTATGTATCTATATAAAATTATGATGCGTCTTTAAGCTTAACTAACAGCTTCAAAGAGGTTAATAAAACAAACATTCAATTTCTCTTTGAATTTTTAAACTTTTTGTATTAATTTTGAACATTTTTTTATTCGGTAAATGTGTGTTTAATAAAAATATATTTATAATTGTTTTTACTTATAACTTCTTCTAATACTAAATTCCTTTTTATGGTACATTGCATAACTTAGCTAATTTTATTTTATTTTGTTGTAATAGATTAAATGAGTACATTCTATATGTATATTCGTTCATCGAAAATGTTTTATTCGTTATAAAACGATATGTTGTAAGATAAACAATTAAAAGACCAACAAAAAAGTGTCACATAATTTATTCACGCTGTAAAATCGATTCAAATGTAACATCATTATTGGTGCTTTATCATACGGTAACGTTGATATGAGACGAGATAAGATCGTAAAGAAAGAAACGTGAAGTGTAATTTTTTGTGCATTCGCCGTGAGACTCCTCGTCGCCGAGGACGCGCGCCGCGGGGTGGTTTCCAGGGAAAAGCCTGCCTTATATTAAACATTTTACACCCACCACACTGTTGTTCGTTTTGTGAACAGTCCTTTGTCTGCCAACCCCGGTCCACCTCGCAGCGAGGTGACAATGTTTGGAAGAGTTTATGCATCCTCAACACACAATGCATTTTTTAATAACCGATGACTAGTGAATTTGTTATGATCGATGGCTCTTTTGGATCATTCAAAAAATCTCGCGGATGGCAACCTGCCGTGACGAATTTGAAGTTGGAACATGTTTATTCTTTAACTTAAGCCTTTCATCTGTTTAATATTTGTTTACATAATTTCATATTTTTTGTACGTAAATGAGCTCGAAGTGCGCACTCAATATAACGATTATAGACATTAAGCCACAATATTCGTTAGTTATGCCTGAAGGTGATTACGCATCTTGAGGAGATAATCACGGAAATAACTGCGTCCGATCAGCCGAGCGTAGATGCGTAAACACGCTCAATAGCTACTTAATTGAAATTTATTTCTCATTTCTCAGTATCAACAATCAATATTCTAAAATCTTCAATCCGAGGCTATTCTCACATTGAGTATCCACAAACGAGTTCTACTCAGACATAATCGAACAATATAAAGGAGTAAAGGCAAACACAATTTCAATAACAAAGGGCAGCCATGACAAATAAACATATTTCACGGGCCAAAATGGCTGCGGTCAGGTGTCACGAGTGTCTCTCCCCCGCGCCGCGCTCCTCATTCCTTTTTCTCTCCAAATAATCGATTCATTCTTATGAATATGATCCTTTATATTTGTCAACGTGTTGTTATTAATATTTTTTGATTATATCGTAAATGACTAATGACAAAACTATACGGTGATACTGTGATACGATGGTCACGTTGAACGGGTGCTTTTTAACAAGATAAAACAACTTTTTAAAAAGATAACTATAAAAATAACAATTCAACAACATTTTTTATAACGTTAAAACTTGAATTGGCTCTAAATGATTGAATTTCAAAATTATCTGTATATAGGTACCTACTAAATATGTAATTGTATGTTGCAAACACAAGAAGTCAACGGACTTGCTTGTAAAGAGATTTAAAATAATTTAAGTTTGAATTATTTAGTGATGCTTCATCTCTTTCCCTCTGGTATGTGGAAGTGAGGGTGGTAATACTTGATCTCCTTCTTACTCGCCATCGATCACGCGAGGTGTGACGTCACGCAGAGCCGTCGTGTGCGGCCCGTTTGAATTTATTGCGTCTGCGCACCCAGTCATTTTAAAAGATGTACTAGTACCATGGTCATCTTAATAAGCTGGAGACATATTTTAATAATTTTCACTTGTAAAATAATTATGCCAATGATGCTTAAACAAAAGTTTTATTTGGAGAATTATAGAAAATTTAGTTTTTTATTTTTTTTCACATACTAACGATAAAGAAAGAACCTAATTAAAAGCCACTGAAACATTCCCCTGAGAATGACTCGGACCCATAAATATCGCGTTTTAAAATCAGACACTATCCCACTGCGCTTTGATGGAAGATATTAAGAACTAAAAGTTATAATCATTTATTAACAGTTTTAATAAATTATTGCTTTTGCTGTACCATATACATGATAAATAAATATTAAGTGTTACATTACAAATTTTGTACTACTTTTATTTCCATAGATGAGTAAAAGATTTTCCGATTGTTTAAGTTTTAAGTAAATATTCAAAAATTACGAACTCTTTGGTCGATTTTCTTTTGAAAAAAATAGATAATCTGTCCGGTATAGTAAAACTGACTTGACGTGACGCTATGTTACCTACGATGCTAAATACCTAGCACAATGTCATATTTATATTTAAAAATCAAATTAAGATATCTATAAGATATATATTGGAGGCGGATATAACTGAAATGTGGCAAATAGCCTACTCATTAATTTTTAGAATTTATAGTCGTGATTACGGACATGAATATAAAGTGGACCTTATACTGACTATAGGCCCTATAAAAGATCTTATAAAACGTATTGGAGAAACTTCCGACATTCGCGTATAACTATTAAAATTATAATTAATACGTAGATATGAAAATATAATAAAGCAATACGGTAATCAGCTTCAAAAATTCCAGTGTAAAGAGAAAATATAGATTGCAAGAGACATGTGGTTGGGCAAAGTCCTTTTAAATATTGCAACAGAAATCGGTGAAAGCGTTTATAATTTACACTCCATTTCACTTATCTTTTCTATGGGGACGATTAGTGAAAGCTTACGACTGCTAGAGCTTTTAGATGAAGAGGACGAGCTGTAGCTAAAACTTTAAACAATTTGTTGTAATGTTAATATACGTTTTTATTACTCTTTTTATTTTTTCTCTTGTATTAACACATCTCCGCGCGGTATTCCACTGACTTAACTTTAATCTCGAAGTAGCGAAACCTAACGCTGCACTTTGCCTCAAGGGAAATATATATACATAAGGTAATCTGCAATTTCATTCGTAATCAGAGACTTACAAATCTTTAGACGGTAGCAATAATTTTGGTATAATTTTTACACAAATAAATGACAATTAAAAACCATATAAGTGGACAATATTTGTATTGCTGATAAATTGCGTAACCGGTTTCACCTACTTATCGATACCACATGCATCGGCCGTAATTTCAGAATACTTGCAAAATAATAAAGCATCGGTATTCTCGAAAACGTCGTTTACAACTCCCGCAGCTGTTGGTCGTTTTAAATTTATTGTCTTAGCGCAGTTCCTTAAGCCACTGCGAGGAATGTATAGAGAATGATCTATAATATTTCAAATATCTTAAATACTTATATTTTCTCTACTAAATGTAATAAAAGATGACATAGGTAGATATTTGCCAAAATTTGCTAAAGATCATCACATGATCAAATGCATGGTTCACGATTCTATAAAAGACTTATAGACAAACATTCATTTTTATATACGAGCATAAAGAAGATAGTAACCAATTAATACGATTTAAAATCAAAAGCGTAGTGCTACTTAAATGTTTTATTTATAGATTTATCATTCCCGACTCTATATCAATCAATACAACTATAAGGCAAACGCACGCGGTAACGTGACATTTATTTATTCCTCAGAATGTCTCTGTCATGTCCCCTTCGTTATCCCGTCATGTTAACACGACTGATTCTCTATTTTTCGATTTAAAATAGGTTTACAGCGCGTAGATACGTAGGACGAGTAAGTAGTTTATTTTATTGTGGACCAACTTAGCATCGACAGTTTTATAATAATTAAGAGGCTATTATAACATTATGATATCTGAAAATTAGTACTAAATATACAAAATAGGGCCTTTTAATGTATATACAAGTTTTGCGTTATGCTAACTTAATTGCTTTTGAAGAATTGTGTAATTCCAATTGTCCAGTTATATATAGGTGTCATCAATGTATGATTTATCTAGTAGAACAACATAAACCCACCCTGAAGTAATTTCTTTTTCTTGACGCGTTTTTTAAAAGTTTTTTGTTTCTCACCAGGGAATAATGTCATTAAGGCGCCTTTAATGTTGTCAGTGAGCAAGAGAGGCGCGCCGCCCAAGGCGAGCGTTTGTTGATACTTAAATTAGGTTGTTTTGACACGCCTCGTCCTTATGTTTGTACTAAATCTAATAAACGTCTATAATGTGAAAGAGATCCATTTATTATTTGCCTGTGTTATATTAAGTTAACTCTATAGATCGTATATTAATATGATAAAATAATAAGCCGTTACTGACCAAATTTAGCAACTTAAAATCATTCGAATTGAATATGAATTAAGTGGCACAATGAGGAAGGAATTATTAGTATATTTATAAAAATAAAAGTTACTAAGGCTACAGTAAAATGAAGTTAAACTAAATTATTTTATTTTTGTCCTTTTAATGCATTCAAAATTTAATTTATATTCAAAAATGCGAAAAATAATTATAATTGAAAATTATTGCACAAAATATTCAATAGTAAAACAATATATAGAGCTATAGATATTGCAAAGTATATTTACAAAAAATACAAATATAGAATAGGTATACCTACCTAGGTATAACGACAAACCTCAACTACCACTTATCACAATACTTCAAACATGACTTGTTTTGAGCTCCTTGTTAGTAGAGGCTCTTGCTGCGTAAAGAACACGCGAGCAGCGCTATTGTAGTCAATATCTAGCGAAATGGGCGTACAATTGTAAGTAGCTGTATGACCCTCGACACCTCATCCTTGAAACTTATTTGGTTTGAGAGGCGAAAAACATGTTTTCTCGGACGTGTGTCTGATATGAGGCCTCATTGTGTCACTTAATTCATATTCAATTCGAATGGTATGACAAGGCACTAATTCTAAGTGAAATTTTCACTACGCACTAACTGAACAATATGTCGAGCATTCATAGCCAGTGTACAGTGCGTATATAATATAATACAGTTGTATAAAAAAGTTTTCTTGCTTACTATTTTTGTCGTCATTAATTCCTAACAATTTGAAACAGATACACGTGACATATATTGTCAATATATTGCAATGTTTATTATTTCTTTTGATCTGGAACAATGTATTAACGTATGTGACTTTATCAAGACACATTTTAGATTAATGTGTTAAGATCAAACAAATACTTCAACAAACTAAACATACCCAAGTGTAAAGCTCTGCTGCTTAAAATAAATTCCGTTAAAAAAATTATCAGTAAAATCATTAATAACACGTTATACTACAGTCAGTCGTCGAGTTCATCGTCCTAAATTACCTGTCTAGTGCGAACTTGTCGAAATACCAAGTAATTAACTGTGGTGTATGTGGGTGAGTCAGATGGACCACTTGTGTTCTTTGAGACACGCAGCGCTGTAGTACTTTAGCAAAGAGGCCAATAAATGTATGAGACGAGGTTACGGCGCTCGCATCGGCTAGAATAGCTCAGCAGCTCTGCATAGTGCGGGATCACTCGGCAGATAATTACTGGCGCGTCGCCGACCGCCGCTACACGAATTGCTGAAAGATTGACATGAGCTCGATAGCTCCCCGATGACTTGTTTATTGCGAATACCATACTGCCGAATTCACACTTCGCCAATTGACTTGGCAACGCAACAGGATGTTTAAAACAGTTTTTTGGAAATAATTATAATTCTAGAAAAATATGAGCTGTAAAATATATTATTATTTATGTCAGCCAGTGTACTAAGCCTATCCAATATTTCCGGAACATTAGCCGATTAAGTGCCATCGGATGGCATCAGGTTTGCGGGAGATTTGTCGTAAATATTATACACAAATTGTGTGGAGCCCCAGCGGGAGCGCCCGCGCAGCGAGGGGGCGATTTCTCATCACAGTACTTGGCCTCTGTCAAACACATTTTTTAACACCTCCAACTGTACCTAAATCAACAGAGTATTTTATGAGTGCATCGACTTAATTTTGCCTGTATTCTCAGAAAATTTAACAAGATCTACTTTGTGTACGACAGACACACATAAATATGCACTCATTTTATTTGCTAAACAGTAATCCATTTAAAATTAATTCCTTTATTACATACATCGAAGATATAAAATCTATTGTTAAAATTTAAATAAATCATAAATAAGAATCATTATTTTTACTAATTCTATTTCATTTTATAAATTCTATAAAGCTCTATCCTAGACGTAAAAACGTTTTACTCGTGTACTAAATTTAACTAGCTATTCAGTCCCTTTAAAATCAATATTTATAAAGCCACTTACCATTTTATAGCCGTAGTAATTTTATCAAAGTAAATGATATATCGTTTCTCACTAACGATATTTCTATAATAAATAACGTTACACGTCTTTTGTTACAGATCACCAAGCTCAAAATCGACAGTAATCCATTTGCTAAAGGATTTCGAGATTCTTCACGGCTCACTGAGTTCGAAAGGTAAATATTTTTACTTCATGTAAAGTAATTTTGTTTACAATATTTCTTATATTGTAAATTAATAATTAAGTATAGATAATAGAATATGCATACGTTTTTATAACATTTTTTGTTTTAACCGCGATCGTTCATTAGTCCTCATTACGCGTTTGACAGAATTTGGTATCAGCTCTGTAATCGGGCATTAGACACGCTCTTTGAAACAAACGCCACGACACTGATTGATACCTGCGCCTACTCAATTACGGCTCAATCTCTATCTAATCGAATCGAGATAAATGTAGGCCGACTATACTTGCACTCGTTCGATTCGTAATTTATAATTCGCTTAGGATTTCTCTTAGCAAAGCTCGCATGCTAAAATGCACCTGACGATTTCTTTATAATTAGACTTTTTAAGCTTCAGTTACGTTTGTTTTATTTTGAATTTGTTTCTTTTTGAGATTCTATATCACGGGGGAGCACGAACGAACAGTGTTTCCTGATGACGCGCGCTTCAGTGCCGCCAATTCTAGGTAGATACAATAACAATAAGATGATCATAACAATGAGCGTCAGATATCTAATTAATTTCCAACGTTTTCAGGGAAACAATGGAGTCGATGCTCGCGGAGCAACATTACCTGAGATCACCCCTGCGGCCGTTTGACTTGGATCAGCACAACAATAATTTAACCTTGGAAGAGAAAGCGATATTGGCTGCCCGGTCGCAACTGTTCCTGCGCGCTGCGTATCCATTATACGGGGTGCCCGCGGCGGCTTTATGGGGCCAATGGGCGTGCTTGGCTCCACAACTCCTAGCACAACAGCACTTGGCATCTGGTTCGGGATTGCAGTTGCCTCGGCCGGTGTACCCGGGAGGTGTTCCGCTGTCTCAGCACAGGTTCTCGCCGTACCCGCGGCGGGCGAGCCCCGGGTCTTCTCCGGACTCGCTGCGGGACGCGAGCCCGCACTCGCTGCCGCCTCCGCACACGCCGCACACCCCGCACACCCCGCACGCCCCACACACCCCTCATCCGCCGCAGAGCCCCACTTAGTCTCTCTACAGCTAAAGTGCTAACACGTTTTGGCTTACTTCTTTTTCAAAGCTCTTTTGGCGACGCTGTGATTGTACTGTTTTTATGTTTAGTGAATTCCTATTTGATTGAAACATTTATTTTTAATCGGAGTGAATAGACAGTGTTACGAAGAATATAATATTATAACAGAACAGTGTTGTCAGTGGTTGTATCATATTGTACAATAAAATATTTAATTATAATTTAAGACTGTAATTATTGTTATAATAGAGTTATATTAATATGTTCCTAATTTTATCTTTTAGGTGATTTCATCATAGAGCTATCAATATTTGTATTAATAAACAATTGGCATTAACAACGTCGACATATCGAGTGTTTCATGATTTCTGATTAGGCGCCGGTCTCATGTTGGTTAGGTGATATGTGCAATACAAAAGAAAACATAATTCTAGCAAACTAGGTGTTTGTAGTAAAATAGATGTTAATTACTGTAGATATATTTTTGGTTTGTGTTAAAGATACTCTACAGTCACAAAGGCATGTTAAAGTATCTACAATTCACAATGTAGCTAAATTATAATTATTATAAATAATATATTGATAAAGAATAAAAAATTAAATGTTTGTTAACATATAAGTAATTGTTTTATTTCCCTTTACCTATTCCTAGATATATTTCCTATCTAAAGATAAAAATATTTCTGGGACATTTTGTATACATTACCATAACATTGTTTATGCTTTTTACCTATTAGTCAGTCAATTGCCAGCAGATATTATAAGTAAAATATAGAATTACATGAATTTGAATCAGGTACAATAAGCACACGCAAATAGCTCTGGGTTTTATCATTTAGTTTGACGCAGAACACGATTTTTAAGCATGTCATTAGAATAACTATAATATTTACTTTCATACATTTGAAAGTTTTTTTGTGAGAAGTAAGAAATATGGTATCAGTCATACTTAAACTTTATATGGAGAAGAAACGTGGATAGCCATATTTTTTTATAACAATATTTAGGAAATAACTAAATTTATAAAATGAATTAATAAACAAAACACATTACTGGCTAGTCTTCATTCATCATGTACAAAATTGATTAAAATTTTAATAAGCTTAATGATATCATAATATTTTAAAGCTACATTGTAAGAATTAAAAATATATACATATATGTATGAGCAAACGTGAAGTAATTTCCGATTTATTGAGATTTGAACGTCCTTTGGGATAACACGTCATTCGACTAGCAAGCTTTATATAAGATCTCAAAAAATCGTTGATTTATCTTTTTCAATATAAACACGAAGTATTTGCATTTATAAATAACTTAAAAAAAGATTGGCCATATTTTGGACACAATGTCATGGTTAGGCCTAAAATAGGTTAAGGCCGTACATTTTAAAAATATTACATGATACAGTTAGAGCCTGGTACAAAGACCGAAAGCTTAAACTAATTTTATTTACTACATATTATAGATAAGTTAAATCGTAAACAAAGGTTTACGCTGTACTTAGACCTTTGCTTACAATTTAATTTATAAATTTATTTCTAATTTACTGCTCAATATCCGGCTCTAGATTTGGTGATAATGCCACAGCAAAGTTATCTTAATGCTAATAGAAATGTTTCTTTCCTAAACCTAATGCGTGCAATATGGTTAATGAATAAGGTCAAACAGCCACTAGTTTATATATTGTAATTGAATAGAAATTAAGACCAAAAACGAACAACTTAATATTTCATTAGGTCCTTTTCGCTTCTCCTGCAAATTTCTGAAAGTAACCTATCTGTTGTTTTAGTCTAATTCATATTACAATAATGAATATCACATCATATTCTCTAAAATATCGATATTTCTTAGTTTAAAAAGTACACTAAAAACAAAGTAAAATTTTTGGTGTACATTTTTCTTATACTTGTTAAACCAAAGCTGAATAAAAAAAATACCTTATTAGGCGACGGGAGCTACCTATATATAGGTACACAAACATATATCTTGCAAATTTTAATATCCTTGAAGCTTTGGCGCTTTTGCATATCCACAAACATTCCAGAGCAGTAATTACATTCATTAGTGCTGCAGATCCCTGGGTCACGCAAACCGGTTCACCGTTGTCCGTGAGAGCGTCACTAGATGGCGGTGAGCACTTCGTTCTTACCTCCCTCGGGCAAAATATTCTTTGACGTGTTTTCATATTAATGTAGATCATTACAAATTAAATTGTTAGTGTCTTAATATTTAAATTTAATTATAAATATTTAAATCATTAGCTAATATAAAAATTAAAATAGAGATAATATAATGCCGTAAATATTATTTTAAGTAGACCGCTACTTAAGCTACTTAAACTAAAGGTCATTTATGGTTCTTTAAATTTAATCAAAAATAAAATATAAATATATAATTGAAAATTTAACACCATAACGACGCTCTTTAGACTTGTTTTATCATACGTACATGCTTAAATATACTTACAAAATGGTGAATAATTTATTATGGTAGGTGTTTGGTCAGACAATGTGCGACATTGAATCACACCAAAAACGTGATATTTCTAAAATGAAGATAAAATTGAAAATATAGTATAGTTCTTTTTTGCTTGGTAAAATACGCGCAAATATAAAAAAAAACGACACTGTAATGTGTTTTAAAACAGCTAATATCTTCTACTTCCACCTCTCTATTATAAATTATACGTTCATTAAATACCATTATAATTACGTGTACATGTACCTACATTCGCATGTAAGTGATAATAAAAAAAAACTAAAATCTTTTCACTTAACATTTGCTTTTATTGCTGGCGCACAATCACTGATTTATGTCGGAGACAAAGCGTGACAGATTGCGAAATTGTAACAAATTAGAGCGACACGACCCGCAATTATGCAAAGCGACTATAAAGTTATCTAGGAAAACAACGACACCCCACGCCAACTATTCAATTAAAATGAAACAGTGGTGAGGCGACATTCGAGTCACATAGAGGAAGGGTCGTCTCCATCGAATTACTTCGGCGCGTGGCCACATTACTAGGACAAATTTCATCTCCCGAGGGTCCCCGGACTAGAGGGATGCAACGCTAATCTAATCTGGATTGTAGCTAATAAATGTTGTACCTCGCGATGTAGCTGCAAGAATTTATTGCTTGTAAAACTGTTTCCAATCGTAGAAATTGTTCGAATGACGCCGTACTTTCGACATGGTCTGATTGAATTTGCCATATCACTGACTTTCTCATTTCGTTTTGAAGTAATTTCTTATGTTATACATGATTTACCTACTTAGTATAAAGTAAAATTGGAAATGTAAAATGTATATATAGGTACATAATATTTGAATGTGTGAAAAAGATAAATATATAAGTATGTATTTTGAATATGAATCGTCTATGTAATACTTATCGTATTGTTTTTTTTAGTAGTTCTCAGGCACATCTTTAAGTATAACAAAAATAACAAGGATAAGGGTACAATATTTTTACTTCAAGGTTATAAATCTTATTTAATTAGACGGCCTCATTTAAAATAGTTCCTCATGTGTTTAAATGTAAAACAAAGCGTACGCGATGGATTATCGACAGACTCCTTGGGCAGAGGGCGTATCGCACGTAATGCCGTGTTATTGGCCACTCCGCTCATAATCCGCTTTTAACTGCGGCCCAGGCTCGGATGAACGTGCTTCGAATGTTTATACCCTGGTTTTTCTGTTCACAAACATTCTCACTCCTTACCTTTTATATTGAGCCGTCGACAATCTGTGTCTATACCTATCTTCACTTAGGTAGACAAGAGCGACTAATGATTTATTTGCAAAACTAAAAAATTGCTTTATGTAAAATTTGTATGAAATGAATTAACAAAGTATAATAATGTACCCGTGGCTCAAAGAGTACGTAGAAGAAAGGCATTTTTAATTTTAAGGGGGTTTACTATAAATAATGTTAGGTATATGGAAAAATTTGTACTTACAATAACAATAATATAGTTCGATAGTGTACTGAATATTCATATAATAAATGAACGGATACTAAGATCATTAGATTCATATATAAATTAAATACTTTATAAGCAACAATAAATATAAAAATAAAAAAACTTAACATTTAAAATTAAAAGTAGGCAGTGGCCTAAACCACGCTTTACTTAAAGGTAAACTACACACACTTTTTAATGACATATGAAGAAGTCGTCGCATATCGTCGGTGCTTGCCAGCAAAAAAATGTCTCTTGAATTTTGAACACTAAAATACCTTCCAAGTGATCCTTAAAAACCGTAGGTAGAGTTACGCGCTAACATAAAACAGTTTAACGGCATAATAATTCGCTGCCGGAGATGCTTTTTATATTTTGGTAGATACTAAACGTGCAAATAAAGTTTTATTATTATGTAGGTAGGTGTCTACACGCACGGGATCTGGGGGATGGGTAAGCAGCCGGTGCTAACGTCGTTGCTCCACACATCCCCGAATTTCAGGAAAACTGCAAACCTAACTGGGTAATAAATTGACGTTTATTACTTCAAATATACATACGCATACTCACCTTGATAGATACTCGTTGTTGGAATGAAGCCGCAGTCCTATATATATTATAAATATACATGTTAACGTTTACTTTTTGCTATTATTTGAACAAAACAAGTTGTGCACAGTTTCGTTTGCGTCGACTTCTATTTACATTCCATATCCATAACTTTGGATAAATTAAAAGACTGTTGTCTACTATTCACGAATTTCTAGAAATATATCTTAGTGCTTCTCCGAAATCCTCAAGAAACCTACATGCCAAATTACAGCTCTCTACACCTAATAGTTTCGGTTATGCATTGTCTGTCAATCATTCATTGAATTTTGGTGTAGTATAAGTGTATATGTGTTATACAGTCCAATTGTAATATTGCTTTCTAAACAGCACTAGATCTGCGTTAAGTTATGAACATTATCAAAACCGAACGATGTATAATTGTTTATTTTTATTTATGACAGGTCTACATATCTGTTATTGCACCGTTATGGTAAATTGGCGTGCGTAATTCATTAAGGTGATAAAATTTATGTTTCATATTTTCACCCTCCCAACGGTTCTAAAATATTGTTTATTGCCAGATCGATTTTTATGATGGCTCTATAGATGCGTCGCATTTCTTTTATGATTATCCTTGAAGTGAAATTATGGTCGTAGTTGTAGTAGTACTTGTATTAACAAAACCATCACCAACTGTTTTAATTTTTTTAATAAATATATATTCTCCACTATCCCGTATTACGGCGCATATTGCAACTCGATAAAGTTATTTGTGTTCAATAAGGCGAATGATCTGACTTTTCCCATTTTTCCTCCACGAATGGCCTCACCCTCTGGGCTAAAACGCCTCTTACCCCCTTTTGCGGTGCAAAGTTGAGGGCATTAGCGTGTTATCAGCGTGAAGACGGCGCCCACCTGAACATTCACTACTAAAGACCAGACGATTTCTCGATATAATGCTCGCTATAGCTTCTTGTTATTCCATTTCGTAGGAATTTAGTAAAATATTTGTTCACTTAAGACATTCCAAGCAATGTACGTAAAAAGTAAAAATATTATTCTTTTAAGATATATGACATATATTTGTTAATAAGAGTAAGTCTGGCAAAATATACCAACTACCTAGAGCTATATATTCAGATCTTTGTTATCTGAAAAGAGGAAACAATGTATAAATTATTTTTAACCACTCCTCCCAAAGAAAAAGTTTCAATTCGACTCTATTTTTTATGTGTGTTACCGCATAACTTTTTACTGGATAAACTAATTTTGATGGTTTTTTATATGACAGCTAGTGCTTCTGAAGTGGTCCCATTTACATTTAGTTAAAATCTAATGAGTATTTCTAAGTTATTCGTAATGAAAAACTTTTATTTTTGTTTTAGTGTATTTTATTTGAAGTCGTTTTCCTTCTTTTAAAAAAAAGATGTGTAACATCTTAATTAGTTTCTTTACGTATTTAACAAAAAAAACAAGACGTTTCTTGGATAGGAACATGATAATCAAATGATTGTGATTATTTTTACTATAATACTTTAATGAATACCTATTTAATACATTTGATTTTTTTTAAATACACGCGTATGTTATAGAGATAATAAATATAATTTGTAAGCGCTTGTCATAGTTTACACACGATCTAACATGTGTCTTTATTGGTTATATTACCGAAGTTATCTTTCACACGCCCAGAGCGATAGATTGGTAATCAAATCAGTGCGGTCACAGACACAACCGAAGTGGCAGAGTTCGTCCCAACGGAGCGGGCGCCCATTGACAGGTTATTGATACAAATAGCACCACCCTCCCCGGCGCCCTCCTCGACACCCGCCTCGATAACACCAATAAAACCTGATTGATATTGTGTAAGTGCGCCCGGAAAATGTGGGAACTGGATTGATGTTACAGCCAAATTCGATTGGAGGAAAATTGAAAAGAATTACACTTGCATCCAAATAACAACTTTATCTCAATGTGTCAAAGTGAATTCTTTATTTATTTCGTTTCCCGTATATCACTTTTCGTTGTTCAGCTCTTTGTATTGATAGTGGCTGGAGGCGTGAATAGTGTTGTCTAATGACGTTACACGTGCCGCTCTGGAAACGATACTCTGTTTAACTTGGACAAACCTTTAACAAATTTCAAATATTAACCTTTCCTTACTTTTATTCTGTAAATAAATTATACAATACGAAATACTTTTTTAATCAAAGATATTAAGTCATTAATAGCAAAAAACAATTAAATATTATGAACTAATTAATTATACTTTAGTTGCTATTGTTAATATTTTAAATAGGCTTTTTTTAGCTTCACTTGTATTTACTTTTGTCTATTTTTTTTGCTTCAATAAAAGCTTGAAACGCTATTTTAACACACTTTTGGACAGCCGATTTGTTTGACAATTCACATACGAGTCCGGATATGAAGACAATACAATATTTTCATAACCTGATAATCTTTTTAGACGGACCAAGATAAAGTGAAAATAATTTTAAGTAGTATCCATAGATAAGCTTCCTTTTAATACTAATTGGTTATTCAATATTTATTCTATAGATAACAATAGAAAAACATTATGTAGCGCTATATAACGCTGGCTATTGCCTGTTAGCCAATCTAAATACGTTGCATAAATGGATATATCATATATAGCCATAAAAAAAAAAAAAAAAAAAAAAACTCTCGTGTTAAATGACATGTTGTTTTCGTACGTGTTTTAAATTGTAACAACAACATATTATTGAACCGGTAGCATTTGTTTGTAGTACGTGTCAATAAAGTAATTGACAATGCTGACCCAGAATTTTATATAAGCGTGGGCGTTGGTAATTAACAGTCTATAAGTAGGTTTTTAACTTGACGTAGCGCAATCGATTTATTTGAAGGATTACTTATAATATGTATTTATTTACTTTACTCAAGATCAATTCGTAGGCAGTGAATTAAATCGGTTCACTTTCTACGTTCGTACGACGTCGCGTGTCTGTCTTAAAAAATGATAATCATAATATATACAACACTTTAGTAACCGATCAATCATATTGTATAGTAAACGTTTTTTGAAATTTGCATATAGTTATACGTTAATACTTTTATGGCTACGGTATACAATTAAAAGTCAGTTTTGTTGGTCACATACGTCAAACGCAGTCCTTTAAAGTAGATAACATTAACAAAAAAAAAAGCAATCAACTTTTTCAAAACTTTTTCAAAGCAATCAACTCGCTCCTTAACAACTAATAATAAACGATATGTACCTATATAATATAGTATGTACGTAGGACTTTGAATTTTTTAACCCAATCATTTACATATTAAATTTTTAGTAGACATTCGTTGCATGTTATTGAAAAACGTTAGAACAGGTAGAAAAGTTTCCGAACAAGTAAGTACTATACTACATACGAGTATGTATCTATATCAATTTCACAGCTAGAAACAGTAGCGATTGAATCTACTACAAACAAAGAATGATCTCATACTATATAAACATCTCATCATATTGAAAAATAATGATACTTAAAAAGCAATTTTTTGAATGTGCGAATTATTGCATTATAGCTAATAGTAAAATTATTCCTGGTGGTATTAAATAAAAGGACACCGAATGTTAACAATGAATGAAAGCTAATAATTTTGCTTAGTAAGCTCTAGGGGGTGAAGGGAATTTATTTCTTTCCGATCGTTCCTTTACAGCGCTCTCGAGGGTTAACGGGTGTCAATGGCCACCCCATTGTGGGAAAATATCTATTAAATATTTATAACTTTTATAACTCGCCTCAACTTAGCTAATAAAGTTACAATTTCTCTTCTCTGGCATTTAGAAGATCTTTCTATAAATATACCTAATTTTATCTTTTTATGTAATTTCTTTGATCAAATAATGATACCTACATCTACGAGTATATCTATACTTGACAGATATTACATATTGATCACCTTTATTTTATTTGTTAATGTTTCATAATCTTTAATTGAATGAATTGAAATCGTAGGAATACTTATATCTCTTGCTATTTAATTCTGTATTGTAAAATAGCAAATAGCTTAATTTATAATAGTTAAATTACAACAATAGGCTTCTGTCAAAGAAACATTAATATAATTCAACAATCAATAGAAACGTATGGTAACATTCGGTAGAAAGTAGAAATTTTCATACGATACAAGTCATTGTTATAGAATAAAACAAACAAACAATACAATCAATTATATATGCAGGGCTTTCAAAGGCTTGATCGAAGCGATGTTTCCCAGAACGTTCGATAAATAAGCGCGAAGACTGAGTGCCGCACTTCAAACACTTTGTCGCTGTCGCGATCTTGCCACATATCATATTCTATTCTAGAGTATCGCATTTCATATTCAACGCGTATTTTATATTTACTATGACAAAATAAATATTTAGATTTTTTAGTTAATTCACTGTATATGTGAATGTTGTTTTATAAATGTAATGAAATAAACGTAATTGCATGGTGCAAATTTGTATGTGAAATGAGTCTGTTTATTTGATGAATATTCAAATCTTACTGTACATTATAGCTATATAATAATCTTTGTTTTAGATAAACAGAACTTTTCATAACCTATAAACCTCTCTTAATGTGCGGATAAGTCCATGTGTCCATGTGTCCATGTGTCCAGCTTTCCTTTAATGTCGAAATGCCGTGAAAAACAGAAAATATAACCGTTATACTATAAATAGTAAATACAGATGCAATTTTTTACACAGACTTTCAAATGTCAATCATTAATCATTATTCATACAATAAATTTTATTTTACAAACTTGTCCAACAGTACAAAAGTATTAGAACATTTAATTTTCCATATTACGTGTATATACTCGTATGTACATAGATATACATAGTCTCACTCTTGAAACAGATATCATGAAATAGATTTTATAAGTAATATTATATACATAGCTACAAAAACATGACATTTTAAGGTTGTCAAAAACAAGTCACATCAAAAATATTTGTAGGGATGCGTCATGACAAAGGTCGATGGCGGTCGCTCTTGAGGGCTTATACTTGATGGATGTGAGGCAGACCGGCCATCGCGTCGAACACAATACACGGCTTTAGCGATATCGAGCTAGATAACTTTCGGCAAAGGTGCGAAGTCACCTTGCTGATAATATCGGATTGGAATCTTACGTTATTGTCAGTTCTAACCAATTTGTACTACAATTAATATTAATAATATAGCTTACTAGCTACTGCCGGCGACTTCGAGTGGGCATACTGTGGAAATAGGTTTAAATAATATATGTACATATGTGTTCAAGATATATTTATTATTAACGGCCATTGAGAGTACGGTCAGTATACAAGTGCATGTGCTAGAGCTATGGGCAAGGACTTAGTATGCTTACAGAGATAGTCTATGTTGTGTTAAGATTTATTTCAAGAAGATCATCAATTAGCATAGTCAAGTCGTACCAAACCATTATTTTTTATCGTTACAATGATTTTCAGAGTGTGAAAAAGTGACACTAACTCCACTCAACTCAATGACTCCATCATAAATAAAAATTAAATTGTTCGTGGTCCGGCATGGTACGCCACCAAGGGCTTTTTCTGCTTTCAAAATCGGAGTATGAATTCCAAAAATTGTAGGTCATTGTAAGTCATGTATCTATTATATATCATCAATTATTATATTTTTAGTAACAATCATTCAAAGGTGTATCAAGGAAGCACAAGTACGAGTATCTATTAAAGTAGAGCATTTAAGAAGGACATTGCAGAACTCATGCACACACCCGGAATAATAAGTACATTGTTCAATACGGTCATCTAATCATGATCTTTGCGAAATTTATATTTTTACAATATAAAATTTCACAAAGATCATGTTTTTTTTTTATTTTCGTGATTGGTGAGACATTTTTAAACTTCGTTGTTAGAAACATTTCTGGTAATATTTAGCTTTATGCCATTTTTGTATCTTTTTACGCTTTTTCCACTCGAAGTAAATAATTTAGATTCAAATATACTTATTAAACATTAAAACTAAGGTTCATACAAAAAATCCAAACAACTCGTTTCTCCATTTGCTAGTGGTGCATCTGTTATTGCTCGGGTTGTCTTGCGAACAAAATAGATTGCTATGTAGGTAATGTAAGCCTGCACTCTGTATCAGAAATCATCTAAAAGCGTGATAATGATAATTCCTTTACATATTTGTAAAATTCGACACTTATTCATGCCATCTGTGAAGGTGTTGTGTCTATAAATACCAATTAAAATACAATGTAAACTACAGGTACCAGAAAACGCCTGCCGTTGAACCTGGGCAGCATATTCGATCTTGGTTTGGGAGATTTCTGTCTTAGCATTCATATGTAGTTCTGTTTCGCGTCAAAATCATTATAACCAGCTTTCTAATTACGTAGAGGAAGAAGAAGGGAAGAAAGATAACTCAGTGGCTTAATTTAGAAATGATTTTTAATTGTGTTTTTTCTATTGGTTTTTATCAATTATAATTCAATTAAAATATTAATCGGTACGATTTTTATGTAAATTGAACTTTATTAAAAATCTTTTATTTTCAGTAACTATATTTTTTATTAATTTGAAAATGATCTACACCTGCTTTTATGACATAACACTGCATCGCTCACCTCCATCCGTTAGCGCGGATTCTCTCTCTTTTAAAACCGAGATGTAATCTAGACAATTGTGATTTCAAACAAATGCCTGGCATGAAAACTATTGTATATTTTATTGTGTAGTAAATATTATTATGATTATAATTAAACGTATTCCCAATAAAGACATATTTACAAATCTTCCATTTTAACTATATCAACTTAGCAAGTAACCAAGCCAAAGATTCAAACAACCGCCTTGATGTAATCTTACCATAAGTAGGTAGATACGTAAAAATGGCTGACTTGAAAATAATTGATCGAATTTTACAAAGAAAGATTTTTATTACATAAATTTTAAGACGAATTTTGTTCTATACTTGAAACATTTCAAAGTCGTGTTGTATAGGCGTGTTGAGATCGCGAGATGCTAGCGGCCGCAGCGGCAGGTGCAGATGATTTATCTCATATAAACGTTCACCAAATTACCATTTAGCGTCGTAAATACCTTATTATCATAGCCATATGACATATTAATGCATGGCAGTCGTAATGGAGCACCGCCTGAGGAGACACGCAGCCTATCAGTGCAGCATCCGTACCGATTGTATTATCACCGCGAACCATCGTTATGTATCCAGTGATCGGACCTCCGACTGTCTTTCCTTCCTCCGCTTTGAGATACTGCATCCTGGCTTTCTAAGGTATAATTTTTAATTTAAATTTAAATAGATTACATAGACGACATTAATACTGAAGCTCATATCATATGCCTATGCATTTATTCAGATATTTATTATTACACGTAACGATTACTAATTTGATAAATATATTTCTAACAACTGAAATAAGTTTCATCAAGCGTATAAGAATTTAACGTGAGTCGATAAGAATAATTTACTTGGCTAGACCGATTCGAACTACTCACTAACTACATAGAACGTTTCGAATTCCAAGAGGTGCGGCTTCAAATCCTGCTTTAAATGTACTCGTATTTGTTTTTAAAATTTGGTTTGGTTTTTAATATTTAAGTAACATCTTCGTTCAAACTTGATATAGTTTAAGAGACAAATTATAATAATGTTTTGTAAGTGATGAGTTATGTAATACTTTTAAAACTAAAAATTAGCATTTTGGTTTTTTGCCATTTCGAGGTATGCCTACTAATATACCCACCATGTTTTTTCTAGTCACACTGGAGAATTATAATCCACTATTGAGTGGCTTGATAAATGTCAATAATTTCTACTTGAACATAGAACATAATTGTTCCTTAATTATATATTTCGCACTCATTTTACTATTTTAGTAGTTTATCATAACATGTTCAAGTACTTACATCAAAAACCTTCCCCTACTGTTTCATCCACTATCACGCATCATAAATAAATTTTACCAATTTTACACCCCTTACCCTTTGTAGGTACCTACCTACTCAGCCATGCGAGCAATAAGTTACTTTTTTCATATTGGTATAAAAAAATATATAAAATAGTACAAAGGTATAAATATTTAGCAGATTGACACATTGGCTTTGATTAAAATTGAAATATTTTGAAATTTAATTAGAACTTTTGTGACCCTATTAAAGCAAATTAAAACTCGTATTTGAGACGTATTTCGTGTATTTATTTAAATTTTTGAAATTAAGCTTTACAATTTTCTAACTCAATAACTTTTACCAATCAGTTACGACTGATTACTGAAAAATATTAGGCAAGGCAATATAATGGATTTTGCAAAAATCTTAGTAGAGAGAGGTTTTGAGTTCCGCTACACAGCATACAATGCCTCAATTCGGCGGAAAGTGGGAAACGGAGTGTCTTAACACTAGGTTCTCAGGTTCCCTCTGCCCACCCTGCTATATGCGGGATACAGCGTGATGCTAAAAAAAATAAAATCAGAACCACGTCAAAAAAATGAACCTGTTACCCTTATGCGCCTTATCAAGGCAAACATGAATATTTGTAATGGTACAATTTTTATTTCCCGTAACTGCAAACACTCAAAAGTAATATTGATTTTTAGGTAATTGATTTAGGTCATTGTTTTTAATACGTTAGACTCCAAACAGTTTTTATTGTATTTACGAGTAAATACCTAATAGGTACAGAAGTAAAAAAAATACAACTGGAAGTAAAGGTTATAAAGTATACTATGTAACCGACATTGATGTATTTATACAGTTTCACTAATTCTATCATAAATTTGTCATTTAAATAACGAATGCATTCAAAGTCAGGCAACGTTAATACGACATATAAAGATATTAAGAACACCATGATAATAGCTGCTCTAAATAGCCATTATATTGATCTAATAGTTATATACGACGACATTTTTTCCGAACCTTTTCCTTTTAAGCATATGTTGTCAAAAGCTTAACACAAGGTGTCCTGTAATTAGCCGGTCGCGCCACTTCAAAAGGTGATACTAATGAAGGAGCAGTTATGACCATATTCCGGAAGCACCAATTAAACCATCACATCATTCATTATTTTATTGCTGCGCAAGCGTTCTTTACATCGTATATTTTTACCTATTGAATATTTAAATTGTTATTAAGTTATATTAATCATTATATGTGAATGGTTTCATTATAGTAATATATTCAAATAGTACTTGTAAGAATATATTTGACATTAAAAGTTAAGCTTTAGCTTTAAGGGTTGCGGTTCTTTTGGCAAACTTTCCTTTTCATTGTGTATCGTGACGGTTACTCGCCCTTTACTTAGGTAAACTTGGTTGTCTGGAGGGTTATTTTGACTTTTAATAAATACAAATATATGTTGGTGTGCAATGTGTATGCATAAATTTATACTATATCTTTTATAAATGTACCTATATTGTAATAATATTATTGTACCCAAAAGATTACACATCCCTATGTTAAATATAGAAATATCACCACTTAATGTTCCTAAAACAATCAGAAATACTCTACGTATCTACTAGTGAACCAGCAAATTCACTCAGCACTTATTTTACAAATTATGAATCGAGCACGAATAAAAAGAAATAAGTGAAATAAAAATTATATTAAAATAAAAAGAAATAAAAGCCTGTCGTGGCTAAGAGGCACAAGCGTACGACTGAAAACGCGACAGGTTGTGGGTTCGATTCCCACTCCAGGAAATGTAAAATTTAGTATTTTCACTTCTTGGGTTTTTGGTAACAAGGCAAAGCGCGGCGTTGAGTTCCGCCACTCAACACGCAATGCCTCACATTAGCGGAAAGTGGGGAACGGAAATGTTGAAAGAGAATGGAGTGT
>JAKGSA010000026.1:796711-944017 GCA_033558755.1 Philaethria dido | reverse complement strand
GCGGAAAGTGGGGAACGGAAATGTTGAAAGAGAATGGAGTGTCTTAACACTAGGTTCTCTGGTTCCCTCTGCCTACCCCGCTGTATGCGGAATACAGCGTGAAGTTACAAAAAAAAAAAGTGAAATAAAAAAATGTGCCTAACAAAATGTCGCATCATTTCGTCCATATAACGATCGCCTTAATCGATTGGCACGTTACGCAGAAGTCATAAGACAACATTGTTGGTATACAATAATAGTTAGTACGTGCATTAATATCAGTTATTAGGCAATTCTAATTTCTCTTCACGGCTCGTAAATGTAGACCAATGTATGGTACAAACATTGTTGTAAAGGTCAACTATTTAAAACTCATGGCACCTATTACTGAAACAAATATTTTTTTAATTACTTTACATTTAATACAGAACTTTATTTAACTAAATTCTATTCAAATGATGTATTATTATCTTATATCCCGAACGAGCTCATTACAATAATAAAAAGGTTCATAATTAGCTGTTAATGCTTCGTATCATGCTATGTCATGTAGATCAGTTGCAACATTTTCCCGCTTGTTCGCTTAAGTGCAAAAATGTTGTAAATTAAATACGTTTATTTTAATTACAAGTAAAAACGTTGTCCGACTCTTGCGTAAGCGATAATAATCTGCTATTACAAGTAAGGTTTGATTCCGCAACTACCACTATTAGAATAATGTTAAACCTATACCTAAGTACGAGTATATCTATGTAACAAATAATGTATTATATTCCGTCAAGTTAATCCCAATTAACATGTACGAGTATATTATTTGCTTTACAAATATATGTTAGTGAGATATTGCGACTTGCTATACAACGGGCTATGTAGGCGGAAAGTAGAGAACTAAATGATGTCCAGCGAAATAGAGAAGAGCAAAATTAAATAAAAATAACATTAATATGTAAATCCTTTCTGTTTACATCTATATTATCTTCGTTACTCACGATTCTTTTGGAAAGGTAGAAAATATTTTATTACTGCTTATTTTAAAAACATCTAAAATATTTAAAAAGAACGTAATATAATTTAATGTGTTGTCAGCAAAATCAAAAATGCGATTTGCTCGGTATTTGTCTGTTATCATAGCGCTGCGAGCGGCTGAGGCGTGGTCGGACGATCTTATCTCTCCCATTAGCGAGCGCCGCGCCCAGACACTATCTCCGCCGCATCACCTGCACTTGCACAGTGTCAAACACCACAATTCCTACTAAAATATATTAAAAATCAACTGATTGCTGTATACAATAAAGTATAATATGTAATAGCAAATGTCACTTTCTTAGACGTAGATTCGGAAGCATGAGATATGAAGCTCGTTTTTCTATGTTCGGGCTTATTGCTTCGTAATATTGTTTGCTGCGTTTTTTCCGCCTTAGTATATTGTCATTTGACTCCTATCTCGACGAGTATCGCGTCAGTAATTTGCGTGATGCAGCCGTTTTCAACGATGATAGGCTCCGTCGTATCCTAATAGCATATAGACGGCCTTCGTCAAATGTTGTCATTCCCTTGTTAGATTAGTTATTCGAGGAATGTTTCACCCACGCTCAATTTCTACTGTGGCTAATGCGTTTACGATAGAGCAATGCCTGATTTCAATCGGTTCTTAGAATATCTATTATATATATCTATGTAAAAATAAAAATGTAGTATAACTTTCACTAGATGTATCTATAAGGTTTTAACTTTTATGTACAAACATATAATACATGTGGGGTAATCATGACATTAATTATTAACAATAATTATTAATTAGAATTAACGTAATTCTTAATGGAATGTTCAAATGTAATTAATGTAGGTACAATCTAAACTTAAGTTTCTAATGTACGAAAATGATCACAACGGCATATTCACTTCCTTGCTACGATATCACTGTGGCTAGATCGATATCATTTTTAGGTACGAGCCAACGTCTAATATCTGAAATTTATGAGATGCAGCGCTTGCGCAAGCTTCGTGACCGGATCAGGTGGAGTGAAAGGGGAGGGGGAATGTCGGCGAGAACAAAGAGTGTTTCAAACATGCCGCCGTGTTCCCACTAATAAGCAATAAACAAGGGGGAGGAGTTTTGGCACACCTGAAGAATCATATCGCGATTCGGTTTTACTACAACATTAGATATCGTACCGTTGCAAGTTTTACATAGATATACCTTCTTTTCAATACGATTTACACAAAGATATATTCAAACCTTTAAAAAAAAAAGATTGTTGAGATTGTTGAGACGTTGTTTAAGGAACGTGTCGTGTCCTTTTATACAAAAATGATTGTCAAAGACGTGGTAGTGCGGTGTATGAAATATTTATTATATTATTTTAAAATACTTTTAATGTATTAGGTATTTTAAAAAATATTAGTTTTCTGCATTCCTCCACTTGATAGTATGGTGGTTACTTAAGATACTTACTTATGTGAAGTGTTTTTTTAATATAAGTAATTGTACTTTGTTAAGTTAGACATTACGTACCTACAAACTGTACTTTGTTAAGTTAGACATTACGTACCTATAAATAAAACAGGAAATAATTAACCTATAAATAGTTAAATATTGTGTACTATATTATTTTATGGGTGTAATCTATACACACCCATAAAGTAATATATATGAATATACGTGAATATATCTATATTCATTAGCCATAATGGTAATTAAATTGTATGAGGGCTTGAAGGATCGAAACGTATGTTATGTCAAAAAAAATTACTTGAATGATTATAATATTAAGACGCATCTTAATTGCAATATAACAGAATAAAATATGTAAAATTGATAAGTGTCGATCTACAAAAATAAACGTGACGACTGGTTATTTATACCAATGCGATGCACACACGCGTGCAGTCACAGTTCACTGGGAACACTAGTGAACCGTAATACACGATTTGCACTACAATTAAAAACCCATAAAAGGGAAAAAAAGTAAGACGTAAAATCGCATACAAATATATAATAACGCTAACGTCCATTTCTTGGATTTGGTTACAAGGCAAAGCGCGGCGTTGAGTTCCGCCACTCAACACGCAATGCCTCAATTCGGCGGAAAGTGGGGAACGGAATTGTTGAAAGAGAATAGAGTGTCTTAACACTAGGTTCTCTGATTCCCTCTGCCTACTCTGCTATATGCGGGATACAGCGTGAAGTTAGTTATATTTTCACCTATGATGCGCAATTTCTGTACGTTTAAATGAAATAAAATACGCGTAACATCGATCTGAATCAACAAATTGACTCCATCGTGGCGCAACCCACAAATGTTACTCTGCAAGTATTGTTTATGAATCCTATCCACAATCATATAAACATGATGCCAAATTAGTTAGATCCAATACGGTGTTGTGTTATCTTATATAAACCTATTACTAAGTTTTCTGCGAATATTACACAAAAGCGAAAATCTCGTGAATATAAAAATAGCTATAATTTCGTCTTCTTAACAGAGATTATACAGTTACTAGTTGAAGTACTTGTTGTGGCAATATTCCTTTAGAAAATCACAGAAACCGACACTTAGCACAGATTTCGCGTTGTAGACTGGTATTCAAGGATAGGTGTCTACAAGTCGGCGGACTATAATTGTGTGTGGTTAGTGCTGATTGACAAGCAGTTGGCGCGGAGTGTAGTGCAAAATGGCTCGATTATTCGCATTCGTCGTGACTGCGGTGAAGATAGCTGCCGTCGTTAAGCTCTGACTTCTGATCCACTCTAGACAAACTAATAACTAAACGTTATATAATAACTAATACTATACTCATAAATACTATAAATATACAGATATATGAAGTGTTACTTATTATCAAGTAACAATATCATTTAATAGATACATACATATTTGTTCATATACCTTCTTATGCATTTTATTTATACAAAAAGAGCTACCAACAATTAAGTCCAGTAATTAGTGTATAAAAAAATGTTTAAAAATCAAATCTGAACTGTTCTAATGCTAAGATAAAAAATCTGCACAAGTTCACACAGGTGTACTACGGCGCTTTAGTCGTCTAGGCATCTATCGCCAATACAAAGCAATTGTTGGGCGCTCCGTGACGGAGTAATTCGTCGTTTCCCTTCGACGCGACGATTAGCCTCCTCTATTTACTTGTCTATCGGCTAGAGCTGGCAGCTGACGCCGGACGTGCCCGACAGACGGACACCGTTACAATTGCATCATTGACTTAGAAAAACGTTTGCCACGGACAACCGGCTTGTCCGTATCAACGTGACATAGACATCTAGACTGTTCCAGCTTGCAACACGCGGCAACACATGAAAATCGCTGCTTAACGGGAATCGTCTCGCCATTACATTCATTCTAGTACTATTTTTACCACCGCGGTTATTATTCAATGGAATAGGGCCGAATAGAACTATGTGTAAGTATTCCTTAATAATTAATGTATTTAAGTCTATTTATATCCACTATAAAACGAAAAAACGAATGCGTCACAATTATACTATACAATATCTAAATAGGTTTCTCTTCTAGAGTTCTCATAGGAGATAAATATTTGAGATCGCGATCTCGCATAGGGCATGACCGGACAAGGATCGCACTGCGCACATGGAACTGAGCGTGCTATCGTGTTTAATCATTGGGTAGGTATCTGCCGCGCCGATATAAGGCACGTCTTTGGAACAATAGGTACTATAATAAACTCAATAAATGAGTGCAATTATTGCGAAATATTCAGAACGTTTCTCAACGTAAATAACTTATAAACTAAAACAAAGTTAAACAGGCGCCAACTAATAATATATTTTATCAGTAATGAGATCTTTTCTTATTTCATAGACATTCGAGTAAAATATTACATTCAGCTTAGTAACACTAAAATCCTGACTTAACCACGCGTTTACATTTCTGACAGGATATTATAATATACTCCAGACCTTTCCTCGAACTAGTGTTTCTCTTGAAAACTAATCAGTGCCAGCCATTAAGGAATCACGCTTCGTATTTACATACGCTAATATATCTCGAACGTTCCTGGGGTGAGGAGAGCGCTCGTCCCCGAGGAATTAACTTCGACAACACCACAATGGTCCATAATTATGAAATGTGTTGTGATTTCAAAAGGATATGCAATTTTTCTCTGGTGCCGAACAATGCGGGACGGTAATGAAAGGAGTCAATCAGTCGGTGTCTGCGAAATACGCTCTTGCTAATTTATGCGTCGCTTGGCGCTCACACAACTCGCATTTATTCCAACCTTAATATGCGTCTTCCCAGACAAAGGACTATGAAGTTGCAATAAGCGTAGGAATTATATGAGTGTTAAATTTTAGATTTGTATCCAATGTGTCTTTGAGATTAGACCGCGCAGATCTGCGGCGTCCATATCGACTAGATGGATATTTTGCAGCAAATGCACGTGGAGTGCACGCGTGAAAGCCACACTTATGCACTTAAATCCTAGCACCATACGAATTTATAGCGGATGGCATATTATTTACTAGCATTATACGCACAATTTGCGAAGCTGTCGCAAGGGCCAGCTATAATTTCCCGATGGCAGGAGATCCATCAATACACGCCTCGGGCCGCGGCCGCTTTCAATTTGTAGGCCGCTACATCGCCGGCAATTACCGTACAGACGGAAGGCCGATCATCATCGATATATTCGCTTAATAATGCCTAATGACACTTAATAAAGGAAAAATAAAAATACACATGTATTATTTAGTCATAATATGATTTACTATGCATTTTGTACTTTACAGAGATTACATTTATTTCTTATATAGTAACTTGTATTTATGAAAAAATATATATGAATAGAACAGTTAATATTAAAAGTTATATAATTTTTGATAAATCGTAGTGCGGTTGACATTTCACTTATTGTACGTCATAGTAAGGTTTACTCCATATTCGAGAGATTGTCTTGTTAGAATAGAAGTGCAGCGTTGAGATCCTCCACCCAATATGTATTGTCTTTACGTATTCTATAATGGGAGCGAAACATATTTATTGCTGGGTTCATTCTTCAAATAGTGAAATGTGAAAAAAGCCAAATATAAAAATTTATGAATAACTTCTAAACGCCTGTCGTGGCGCAGAGGCACAAGCGTGCGACTGTTAACGCGACAGGTTGTGGATTCGATTGCCAATCCAGGAAAAGAAAATTAAAAAAAATAATATTTAGTATTTTCAATTCCTGGGTCTGGTAACAAGGCAATTGAGTTCCGCCACTCAGCACGCAATGCCTTAGTCCAGCGAAAAGCGGGAACGGAATTGTTGAAAGAGAACGGTCATAACACTAGATTCTCAAGTTTCCTCTGTCTACCGAAGCTAAAAAAAGTGAAGTTAGTTAAGATTTTCCTTTACAAATAATTAATATAATATATTATAATGTCAACAAGTGATTTTCTTTTATAACTAATTATATTTATCATAGTACGAGTATACATCACGCTTACCACCTAACAACTATTTTTGTTCTTGTTTAATAAAAATATTTAGACCTTTTTGAAATAATTTTTTTTTTTTTATTTAAAACTATAATTTAGTACCATCACATTATTATTGAATTCGGACATGATCATTTTTTTTTTTCTCGTCCTGCATGGTGTTTTGTATAAGTAAACAAGCAATCTTATGCGTCACGATAGTAGTTTTTTAGTTGGTATGTGTACTGGAAGTGGGTTCGATTCCATTTAGAGGAAAATTCATATTTATTATGTAGAATCGTAGAGTCTTATCTAGTCTGGTTTAGATAGGATAAGATAGAGTTCGGAGTTAAACCGCCTAAGTGTACGCAACGCGCGGAAACGTTTGATGAGAATAAAAATCTATGAACTTGCTACTTAAACTCGAAATATTTTATAATTAAGTTTTATAAATATACTCGTATACCTACATATTAAATAAAAAACAATTCGTTACTACCATCGATGCCTATAAAAATACGCTTGGTAATTCCAGATATTCGATAAAATAATTTATTTATTCTTATTTCTTAATAGTTTTGAGCTTCAATAAATTATTTTTATTTCAAAGAATAAAAAGTATCAAAATTGGAGATTTCAAAGAAAAAAAGTATCAAAATTTTAGGTTCAATAAGCATAGTATTTTTTTAAAAATTCTATCTTTTGGTAGCTTACATTCTACATATTCAAATGGTTTATAATCTAAAAAAAAAAATTAAAAATATATATAAATTTGTTTATGTGTTATTCTTATATTTAGGGTATACTATTCCTGTAAAGTATCATTAAAATTCTTCCAGACGTTTTTACATTGAAAAGAAACAAACATTCATCCGTCCTCACAAACTTTTCCATTTATGATATCAGTAAGATATAATCTTATTTATAGATATGTATATATACCTTTTTTTAACTTCACGCTGTATCCCGCATGTAGCGGTGTAGGCAGAGGGAACCAGAGAACCTAGTGTAAAGACACTCCATTCTCTTTCAACATTTTCGTTCCCCACTTAAAAATATATATACTTAAAAATGTTATTTGTTTAAATATAAATAAAACAACTATTTTTGGTTTGTTTAGTTTATTAACACTTAGGGCCAAACCCTGATATGTCACTACAGTCACGCACTGCTCACAGAACACAAGAAATGAGACAATACACCAACTATTTTAAAACAAATGACAATCGTTAAAATCTTCAATCAGCTATGCTTTCAATATAAGTTATGTTGTTCATGCAGCAATTTAAATGAGTTCTAGTAAAATGTTGTATGTAAGTTTTACGTATCTCTAGGATGGATGTATGTAGGTCTTAAACATTTAAGAGTGTTTTAAAAATACAAAGAAATGTTTTAATATATATTTTTAGCGACAGCCTCTGGCTTCGATGCATTTTCGAGTTAAATTTTAATATAAAAATTATTCCTTACTATTCTTTTTCCTTTTTTAATAAACAGAGTGAACAAGTACCGTGACATTTCTACTACATTTAAGTATTTCAAGGTCTTATCCGTTAGAAACATCTACGTGACCCCTTATGTACAGTGAGTACTTACACTAGAAAAATAATTTAATCAACCACTATACAATACATACAAATATGCTATTAAACATATTCTAAAAATTTTTGCGATTTACAAGCACATAAAATAACAAGTCATGTAGAAATTTAACAAATTCCATTGAATGAATATTATTATGATACTGTATTTAATGATGTCAAATAAGAATATACCAATAATTTATAAAGCAAACAAATTATATACGTTATTTATACATGACTTGTAATTCATTTGATATGCGATTTTCTGTTCTGTCTAAATTATAAATACTACATTGGAATATAAATAATTAATTAACCTAAAATATACACACATTTATGTATAAAATATTTTATATCACTTATTCCCAAAGTACCATATGGAAGCGAGATTACGCATAAATTCATATACCTATTTAACTATAGAGTTGTTGATGACTTTTGTTTAGGGTTAAAATAACGAAATGTTAGTTTTTAATCACACATTTAAATACAGACATTGGAATGTTTACTTTGATTTAAGTTAACAAATTAGGTACTCACTTGATAGGATTACACATTATTTTTATTTAATAACTATCGATTACATATACAGTTACGTAAAGCGCTCACATCTAAAGAAACGATTAACTGTGGCTATTGAAAAATAAATCTTTGGTTATTTTAAACAAATAAATTATTAAGAGTCTTTCTTTTGCACACTTCATATAATCCAATATATTTCAGGAATTTTATAGAAAATAAAAAAATAGTAGGTAACTCGTGTCCTAAATTCATCTATCTATACATTTAAAACTATTATTCTTCAGGAACCTTCAAATTACTAAAGTATAACTATTGATAATATCCAGTTACATAATTAAACATTATTTAGTCTAAATAATGGTGTCTTTTAACAAATTTTCACAGCACTAATATCGTTTTTGAATCACCGTTCACATGGGATGCCGAGGCGACGACGTGTGCTCAGATCTGGAGGGTGGCGCGGCGGGGTGTGCGGGCGGCGGGTACGGGCAGTAGCGGAGAGGTGCGGGAGGTTTCTGCAGCCAGAGGTCAGGAGGCAGAGCGAGAGGCTGTGGCCAGGCGGTGGGCCAGGCGCGACCACCCAGAGCCAGCAACTGCAACGCCGGAGGTGTTCTCGCCCAGGCAGCTCGTTTCTCTGCTTCCTCTTCGTTGGTCCCCGTCGCGCCCGCATACAGCCGCAGTGGAGATCGAAGCAATTGTTGCTCCATTAGCATCAGCTCCATCGGATCTCTGAAGAATTATTATTTTATATATTATTAAAATTATTTTTTCATATTATTAAACTTACAAATAGTATTCAATATCGAATATACTTAGGAAGATGATAACAAATAACGGCCTATTTTGTTTAGTATCGCGCTAAGTTTACCTACTTTAGGATTCTTCGAATATTGCGTTTAGCGCGTTCGTCCGTTCGTTAGCTTTCAGCAGTCCATGGTCTATAAAATCGAGTTCGCAGAATTAACCGGCCACCGACGCGCCACGTGTTTTCAAATCTCATAAAACGTTATTATACTTGCTAACTTTACGTTTAAATATAACACTACATTTCTGATATATAGCAATGTCCACATAAATATGTATGTGTGCAAGATTGGTAAGCTGTCAGTTACAACAAATGTGAAACAGCAGATTTATTCCTTTGATATTTTTACTGATATCTATTAATAATTACCTACTTTAAAAATATAACTTTGCTCGTTACGTAAATTTAATGTTAAATATAGAAACCGATCCTTACAATACTTAACCAGTAGGTATGACTTCGACGAAGTGTATTTTCAAATGTGAAGTTAACGAGGCGAGCACGTCTCAACCTTTAGTGGAGAGCAATGCATGATGCCCTTTATCGGTTCCAAGAGCTTGTCGCCAGCGAGCGTTTCTCGTAAACATGTAATTATTTTGTTCTCAAATAACTATTGAATTGAAAGTGTTTATATCAGAGGCCACTGTCAGATGCTACGAAAAAATACACGTTATTGTGAGCAAACTCGTCTCAAATTTTATTTTCACAGGTGTTATTAACGGCCTCTGCATCTTGAGATATGAGCTGAGTGGCAAATGAGCGTGACGATATAGCAGAGTCGAGATGAGGCTCAAAATTGGCATGACATCACGAGATGCCGTGTCGAATTTAATCTATCACCGGCGCGGCCGCAGGCGCCGGCTCTGCGGCATGAAAACAGGTAGTGCCCACACAAGCCAACGAAATATAGATTTTTTATTAGAAACCTTAATTCCTACAGAACGGATAATGGCGGGTGTTAATGTTATAGCTGGCTCGTATCATCTCACGCATCTTCTCACACATTACAATAATATTCCTTAATTGAGCGTGATATAAAATGTTATTATAGAGTGTTAATGTTCGGTTATTTTATTATTTTTTATAAATTCCTTCCATGTAATTTCTATATCTATTAAATGTATATAAATATTTATTAAACGTCACAATATATTATTAAGCTATGAGTATTTTCAATAATACTTGTTCTATTATTTCGATTCTATTTTTCTTTTATTATTTTTTTTTTCTTTTTTATGGGTATGTGAATTCTTAATTGATTAAGGAATCATTGTTTATTACTCGTTAATATGTACGTAATCACATTATCATTATTACAATATCATAATTGTTATTCACATATTTATAGATACAAAAAACTAATTGTCCATTAATTACTTTTATTATACTTATATCTAGTAAGCAAGTATTTTTTATACTTCACTGCTGTGTGGGATACACAGCAAGGTAATCAGGGACAATTTAGTACTTATTAACACACTCCATCCACTTTGTCCGAATTCGAGATATTCCGTGTGGAGTGGCGGAACTCAACGACGTCGTTTGTTTTACCACAACGGAGAAATCGAAATAATTAAAATACTTATAATCATTGATTATTGGAATCGAATCCACAATCAATTGTGTTCACAGTCAGTGTGCCACTGCGCCACGATGACCTTTTATAATTTCATAATTAGTCGAAACTACAAAATTTACAAATTTTATTTTAAAGTAGAATATGAGCATATTATGTTGTGTCGTTTCGGGTGCTATGGGGGCGTTAATGGGGTATTTATTATGATCTCGGTATCAGCGGTAATAGCCAACACTCGCCGGCAAATTACAGGGCGGTGCTCTAAGAGGCCGTGTAGGAATGACGAGTGAGGGTATCGATATCGATGAGGTTTTGTGGATTAAATTTGATTTATGTTATTAGATATAAGCCAAAACTATTTATAAATAAATTATTTTGAAGTTTAAAAGTAAAAACGCATAGAAATGTAGTTTTGTAATAATGCTAAGACAAATTGAGTACCTATCTACATATATTTATGCACATATTAACTTTAATCGATTAACATATTTTTTGTATTGCACAGAATACATTCATGAAATTCAATAATGTCTAGTATTGTGATTTTTCTCGATATGATTATTTAAATATAACTTATATGCTATCTTAATGTGGCTTACATAGAAATCCGTATCTTACGATATAGGATATGAAATCCTTTCCAAATTTAATAGATTATAGTAAATCCTATTTTGACATATGTAATTAATAGAAATATATTATAATATAATATATTATAGTGTTTGAAGGAAAGGTCTTTATTAAAGTATGACCGTAACGACACGTTCTGCACCATGTCTCTCGTCAAAGCTTACCTCTGATTTATGTTAGGAAATGCTTCATTGATTAATGTCTAATAGTAACAAGTCTGATTCCCACACTCCTCTGATTTACCATTCTTATGATCTCTTCAATTATGGACGTTAGCAAGGCAAGCCATTAAAGCTCACTTATTTAAATTACTGAATTGTTCGTAGTTAAATTTATATTTTACAAAAACGTATTAAGTTTACTCTTGGAAATTTTTGGGAATACACATAGGATGAACACAGAAGTGAACTTATATCAAGTAATTTAAATATTTTCTCATTAGATACTTCTAGTGTCAAAAGGTATTTGTGCGCTTTTACCTATGAAGTGCATCTTAATCCTAAAATTGACTATGATTCAATTACTTAATATAATGAAATATAAAAGATTTTGTTTTAAGCCACTTAATAAAAAAACTACCCACATTTATCTGTTTATTATTAAGTTAAGCATAAAAAATACCTGCGGTTATTCATTACCGTATATGTATATAATTGTTTTCTTTTATTTAATCTTCATACATCTCTCATATTTTCTGTTGTAAGAAGTAGGGCTTAGTAGACTAGCCTGACATTTATTTTTTTTTACTTACCAAAAATCAGGAGATTTGTTTATAACTAATATTGCAATTAATAGATTATAGGAAACGAGTAATTATTACCTACAGGGCAACGGAACGCCAAATTAAAATGTTTTATTAATTATTCACATTTGTACTTTCACCGCTTCTATCGACTCTACATAAACATGTTCTTTTATTACTCGTAGAAATTAAATTTGACCTTCCAACATTCCATTACCTCTCGATTATAACCCATTCGTAAAATTAAAAACCAGCGGCAGCCTATTCCACTTTAATTACTTATCTCTTAGTTAGAAGCTAACACGGTAGCGACCAGCGAGCGAAGGAAGCCATAATGCCTCGATAGCATCTCAAATTAGCCGTCAATCACGGAGAACTATCAACGCCGTATCAATTAATACAAATCAGTAGCACATACTGACGCCATGACGCATCCAAAATTACTTCACTGAAATATTCATCAAACTCCGCATCAAATCATCTTTGAGATACACAATAATTAGCATGCATAAAGCATTAGTTGGTCAGTCAGCCTTTAGTTTAAGATAAAATATTTACTGTTTATTTTTCACTTACCGGAAATTTCTAGAGTTAGAGATTTAACATAATACCAATTTTTTGAGCTTAATTAATTCAGAGCTTTGATTAATGAAACCTAAGAAGCGGACATTCATTCAGTCATACACCAACTCTAACAAAACAATTAAAAACCATCTATATTTTGCTTTTCCTTTGTTTCATTTCTACGTATGTAAATCGCCAATTAAAGCTACAGAGGACTATTTGCTTTCCGACTTGTGTGTGATTATGATTGGTGCTATTTGTTTTTTTTCGTCCCTACCATATATTTTTTAATATAGTATTTATGAATCCTAATTACTTGTACAATATAAAACATATTTCTTTTATGTTTTCTGAACACACCTCATGCATGTAAACCTTGTAAAAAATGTGGACACCTAGTTTAAAAAATAAGTAAGGTTTAAACGCATAACTATTTATGAAGTTTTTTGTACATTTTGCGAGACTTGAGCACAATTCGTTTTGGAACACGTTATGCCGCGGGACCGGTCCGCTCCGTGCATCACACCGACGATGGGCAGATAATAGAAATGCGCTTTAATTTGTCGTTTAGGGCATAATGAGGAGCGAGCCCTGTGATTACGCGCCGCCGCCGCCGGCTCGCGCGCTGTTGACGTGCGCTGTTTCACACACCGCACCCGCCCCCGACCCACAACCTCGCATCCTCGATCGTGTAAGCTCCAAACCACGTTAGTTCGTAACATTTTACTTCTGTCCGATGCGAGGTGAGTGCGAAATGAGAAACATAGGTAGTGGTTCTCATGGGAACGCCCGCGATTACGGCCTCCGGCAAATTCTCGCCTCGCACCGGACGGCTCAACTTAAAAGTAATGAGTGGAAATCGGAATTATACGGAGCACTTTAAATCGCATTCATAACTTGTGTTTATAGGTGTAAATACTGTCGCCATAAGTAAATGAGGCTTGTAGTTTCTCATAATTAAGACCGACGATTTAAATATATGGAACGAGTTACGGGAAATGAACAAGTTTTATTGTATTACTGAAATGAGATTTTTGTAGTCATTAATGAAATTCTGCAATTCGGTGATATCTATTTATCCGTTTCCATTTTCTGTACAAAGATATTAAATAGAAAATTACATATTACAAAACAAATTGATCAATTTATCAAGCAAATTTAAAATTTCTTAGTAGGAGTATTTATTTAGAAATCAAATAATTAACATAAGCTGATAGATAATCTATACATTTCTTAGTAAGTATAATCGATCTTACTTATATAATGCCGATTTGATCTGTTCCGATTCAATTATCCCCTAGAGTATTGCCTCGTTTTAAACACGATCGATGTTAAAAACTAATGGCCTCCTTTAATTAATTATTTAAAATACAGATATAAGATAAATATCTTTTTTAGTGCTGTACAATATCATATTGGCCATAAATTCTAAAACATTTTATAGCTATAATCTGACTTTATGAATCGATTACTCTGATAGGGATAACACCGGGCAACCTTAAAGTGCGAATCAGCATCGACCATACTATCGGCTTCAATCAGATGTGTCGGGTTTTTTCTTTTATTCATAAAAGCCGCCGCTCAAATTGCAGGGCGGCCAACCTAATGCCTTTCAACTGTTGCTAATAACCTGCCAATTTATCAAACTCGCCTGCAGCGCTGCAATCTAACACTTGGCGATACACGAACACGTGGCCACGTTCGTCATTCTCGCTTAAGTTAATAGGTGCTAATTTTAGCAAAAAATAGCACTGGAAATTACAGTGTGCGCTGGTTGTAAAAATTTAAAAAAGCATCTTAGCGTTTTATAATTCAGAATCTGCCAGCCTTGCGCAAAATCGTTTAAGGGTTCTTATATAGGTAAGAATAATACATAAATTTTGTGAATTTAAAAATTGTCTCATGTATAAGTTTCTCATCAAACGTTGTATATACATTTATTTATATTAGCCTTTATTTTACAGCTCTGATAAATATATTATAGTCCTATAAAAACTAGAATAGAAAATTAGTATAAATTAGCAAAACTACCTGACGGCTACTGCATAACTAAGAAAGATCTTTTAACCATATACAAACTAAACTTACTTATATAATACATATAGACTTAAATGTGATATTTAAGTAACATTGTCGATACAGTAAATATTGACGACAAATAAGAGCAAAGCTTACCTATCAAAATCAGTGAGTCTTGATGAATCTCTAAAGCCTTTCGCAAAGGGGTTTGAATCGATTTTCAATTTGGTAATCAGCTGATTCTGGTAAGCAGTAACGGCAGTGAATACAGTCTCCGGAAAAATGAAAGTCCTGTGCTGTTCTCTAGACAAGTCGGTAATGGGCCCACCTCCTTCTCGCACTTTCACCAAATGGATTCGAGGTTGATACCGATGCATTGAATTTAATACAATCTGTAAAAGAAAGGAAACATAAATAAATAAAAGTAACAAAATATATATTTAATATTTTAGAGTTGAGTAATTCACAACTCGAACCTACTTGTCTACATACTAAACTTAAACAAAAGCGAAGACTTTTTAACACCTATCGTGGCGCAGAGGCACAAGCTTGCGACTGTAAACGCGACAGGTTGCGAGTTCGATTCACACTCTAGGAAAAATTTAGTATTTTCTTTTCCTGGGTTTGGTAACAAGGCAAAGCATAGCGTTGAGCTCCGGCAAAACCCAATGCCTCTATTCAGCGGACAATGGGGAACTGAATTGTTGAAAAAGAAGAGTAGAGTCTTAACACTAAGTTCTCTGGTTCCCTCTACCTACACTGCTGTACTGCTGCGAGATACAGCGTGAAGTTAAAAAACAATATTTTTGTCTATGGGGCACCCATATGGTTGTGATTTCTACATCTAAGTAGATAGAATTGAAAGATTTGTATGTTTGTTTGAATGCACAAAATAACAAATATTCATTGATACTTAAAAACTGTGGGATTAATACGATAAAATTGCGAGCGATAAGGAAAACAAAAGATCGCTTTCATCTCGCAATTTAAGTTAGGACGCAACGTAGGACCGGGATGTATAGAGGGATTTCTCACTTTTTATCAGTTTCAAGTCTGCTGGCGATACATTAAGATACGAAGGGCATTCTTTGATGTAAGATAACTTAATTAAATATTTTATAATATTTTTAATAGACCTGAAGCCCATAGCATTATAATAACTTATTTCGGCATTCCCAAAACACTGTGCTAGATGCAATTTTCTTGTTATAATAATTAAGTTTATCATTTTAATGATAGTGTCGGTGATTTCTCATCACTACATTGTAATTAATTGGGCGATGTGACGCGCGATAGCCACTCGCCGCTGATGGTATAATTAACGTTCGTTAATTAATTTGACTGCCTACTTACTTTATTACATAATTGCGTTTTTCAAGAGCGCCGATTCATTGTGATTATTAAGCTACTTCTATTTATGATTCGTTAAAAACTTTGAGGATTCCCTAATTGGATGATATTGCATTGCATGTTTCATTTTATAGAACACAGAACTTAGACATGGAGCATGTTAGGTTCAAATAACGAGGAAAAATTGTTCATTTGATTTTATCATGTATGTACCATACTTATATTTTAAAAATAAATTATTATAAAAGGTATATTTTAAGAAATTTAAGAAACAAAAAACGAACCTTGTACAGCTAATCAAACTAAAAAGTATAAAGTAAATACAAGACAAAAACGATTGTTGAAAATTAATGTTACTCTTCTATAAAGCGCGGGTTGCACGAAGGTTGCGATATTTTATAAATTTGATTCCGTAATTCAAAATTAATTTTATTAGGCTTATATTTTTTTTAACTCTTACTTTGTTATCAGTCCGCAATAAAAGTTCAAAATTTTAAACGAATCTGACCGTTCAAAGTAGATATAAATCGAGTTCAAAGATTCCGTTACATACATATAGGTTAAACTAATAAAATCGTAGTAAAAGCAGCACAGCAGCAGTACTTGGAATTACTGGAAAAATAAATTTAAGGATCCCCCTTCTAAAATGCGCATTAATATTCTCTCTCTCTCTACATAAAAAAAATAGAAATGGTGTTATGTAATAATAATAATGCTATCTTCGAAAGACGTTCTAGAAATGTACTGACAATAGTTCCAACCAGTTAGAGACATTTTAGTCGATTAGGTATAGAAAGATGTTACCAATATACGTCTCATTCGACTCCGTACAAAATTAATTTCAAATAGGTACGTGCCAATGTGTGAATGTGATCTGGTCAGAATAATAAGGTATAAATATACTACTTTATTAGAAGAGAATATTTTATGGGATATTTGTTACGCTGACGGAACCTTAAGTTCTGTTAGTACTTATTAATATTTTTACGCTTTAAAGAAACGGAAAGTCTCTGGTGTAGATGACAAAACCAACGTCCTTAAGGAGTTCGTACTGTGTCCATAATAAGCGTACAATTAGGAGTTGACTCTTAAATTGAGTAAGATTTTAGATTATAATTTTAAATGAGATATTTCTACAAACTCCATTAATCGTTTTTGGATTATTATAGATCTTTCAATGCTGTTTCTACCGAAAGACTAATTAGTTCACGTATGATGTCTTACCTATTATATGTTATTAAAATGTAATATTAGAATAATCTTAAAGGTATATTGTATGCGGCGTTGAGTTCCGCCACTCAACACGCAATGCCTCAATTCGGCGGAAAGTGGGGAACGGAATTGTTGAAAGAGAATGGAGTGTCTTAACACTAGGTTCTCTGGTTCCCTCTGCCTACCCTGCTATATGCTGGTTACAGTGTAGTTAAAAAACAAAAAAAAGTATATTGTATTAAAACAAACTATTGGTTATACATTACTTTTAAATATTAGACTAATGTGTACCTATGTACATATTTACGTTATAATTTACGTCCCAATGTGTTTTAATACAAAGAAGCAAGCACCTTGGAATAAAAATACTTACTTATCCTTATTGTAACGTAAGTATAAGTTTGAACAATGTTGAGTCACGGTTAAATTAAATTCAAAATTATGACAGAAGATGATATACCTAATTAAATAATCATAAAACAGAACAGAATCCGCTATAGTCGGCATCAAAGGAAGGCGGAGTGGCTTGGATCATTACAAAATCGTTAATTTCATCACCTGCGTCTTAATGAAATATCGCTGACTTTTATTATTACTTGTATCCGTATCTCCAGTAAAACTTAATATTTAGGTAATAATTGGGAAATTATATTATATTTTTAATGTTATATCGTTATTGACATAACGTAATTTAAATTAGGAGATAAATATTCCTATTGGTGGTAGGAATAGCTAAATTCTGTTACATTATACATTTTTATTTAAGTTAATGCGTTTAGACTTAGCTTGAATTCCATTGTCTTCACAACCATTTGTGTGATTTGGAGTTCTGTTCCAGAGAACGTACCTTGGTACATATAGGTACTTTAATATATCTATATTATACTTAGGTAGATCATAATAATAATACTCTTTATTGTACACCCAAAGAAATATACGAAAATATAATAGAAAATATTTGTACAAAAGGTGGCCTTATCGCTTAAGTAGCGATCTCTGCCAGACAATCTTAGGGCATAGGAATTAGCAAAACCAGAACAGGACAGCGTGTAATAAAAAACAACAAAATACTAATACATATTAATATGTTAAAATCATATAAGCATACAACCACATATACATATGTATACATACATACATATATACATACATACATACATATATACATACAAACACTTAGATAAATATATATCCAAATATATATTTATCTAAGTGTTTAATACATTTACTAAATATAGAAAAAGTAACGCTTGCAATGGCATAAAGGTGTTATAGTGTTAGGAAATGTTCCTTTAAACGACGCTAAAAAGATGGCAATGTTTTGGCATTTCTGACATGTAACGGAAGAGAGTTCCACAACCGACACGCGGTTACGGTAAATGAACTAGAGTAGGAAGTAAGAATGAGAAGGAATCTTTAAAGTAAGGTTACGCTCTGAGGGAAGAGACCGAGCGTGAGACTCGCCTAGAACCTCAAAACTTTCTTTGAGTTAGGATAATCTTAGTATCTATTAGTTTTACCACCAACACGTAACATCTCTAAGATGGCCGAGAAGTAAAAGTCAGAATAAGATAACTCTCTGATATTGAAGAAAAAAATAAGTAAGCTAAGTAAAATTATTTTTTATAGCATCACGCTGTATCAGCTATTATTGCACAAAGCAGCAGCAGGCAGAGGGAACCAAAGAACCCAGTGTTAAGACATTTCCTTCTCTTTTAAAATTTCCGTTCCCCACTTTCCGTCAAATTGATGCATTGCGAGGCGGAATTCAACGCCGCGCTTTATCTTGTTACTAGAACGAGGACATGAAAATACATAATATTTAATATTTTCATTTCCTGGCATGGGCTGCTAACCCACAACCTGTCACGTTTACAGTCACACGCTTGTGCCTCTACGCTACGACTGGCCTCTTCAATGTTATTTTAGTAAAATTCTAAATCTTCAATGTAATTTTTATTTTCGCATAGCATCCTCATTATTTATTGTTAACTCGTTTATATACAAGAAAACATTGTGTGCAATCGCCGCAATAATAAATATGTATTTACGTATTCATTAATCCCGATTATTTATATATTATTCAATTATAGAAACATCATTTTTATTGTAAAAACATAATATAGGGTATTATAAACGGCACTCTTATGTAAGCAAACAGAATTGCTACGGTATCAACGACATACGCTTCGATAGAGCAAAGTAGTGTTACGTGCCTACTTAGGCGACGACACAGGTCGCTGAAGGGATGTACCTCGCCCTCATACAAATTGCCGGGGAATATCAATCTTTAATGCAATAAGAATAGAATTTATGTCGTGATGGTTTAAGAGCACGGAGCTATAATTGCGGCGGGGGGCGTTGGGAGGGCCGTAGGGAGGAGCGGCATGGCGGCCGGAGGGGGACACAATGCATCAGACCGTTCAGTTGACAACACGTCTTAACGTTCTTGCTTCTTGACAAATTTATATTATTAAAATAATTTCATATTTTACTACAACATTTTAATTTTATTCGAAGTATTTTTTAGTAGTTTTTTATGTGTAATTTTATTTACCTAGAAATAAAGTGTTATTATAAGTATATGATTTAAAAAAAATAATAGATATAAGTATTTCTAGTATTCAAAAATGCTATACTATTTTTCTTTATTTACACAGTATAATATTATGTGGTTTCTTTTATATTTTAGCAGTAACCCTAAAATTTATAAGTATCGCTTATAACGTCGTTATCGTTTGACGATATCTCCGTAAGTACCTTATTTGTAAAATCGATAGGCAATAACTATCTTTAGTAATTTATATAAATAGTACCCAATTATTTTTATGGTACCTAATAATAATATTATGAACCAAGTTGTATTACAACAATTTTAACTGTTAACTTTTATTGAGGCACAGATATTATTAGTTCATAGTGCTGATATTAAAAACAAAGGCGATTAGAAAGCAATCTAATTGAATATGGTATGGATAAATTCCTGTTTTAAAATATGTTTGTGGCTGAATTGAAGAGCATTGTCCATGTGATACGTAGGTACTTCTTTTACGTCCTAGGTTCAAATATTGAATGAAGAATTTATATTTAAAATATACACATATTTTTAAGCTTAGTTAGAAAAAAGAAACAGGGTGTTACGCAACTAAATCATTTTTCGCTTTCATTGCGTAATTTGCTGAAAACAAAAGTAAAAAGTTTCTGCAAACAATAAATATAAAATTTGAGATAATTTGAATTGGGACATCGGGCCAGGACCGAGGTGCGAGCCGTCAATAAGCCGCGCGTCGATATTTCGATTAGCGCGCGAGGCCGCGGATTACGGCGGATTTTCGCCTCCGCGCCGCGCTTCGACAAATTACCCCATTTGTACGTACCGACTACCTACCGCGTAACAGACACAATGTACATACTCTAAAATATACATATCTATTATATTAATGTCATGATTAACGGAATGATGTAATTTAAACAAAATTTAGCAGGCAGGTAGCGTGTAAAGGCAAGTTCAAGTTAAGAAATTAAAGTTAAAGATAAGAAGACGATGCAGATCCCTAGGTTAATAACATGTAACATTTACAATCACTTTTTCACCTTTAGTTTATCTGTGACCGCGGACTTATTATATAGTGCTCAAAACGTCGGGTTTCGATAAAATGTATTTTTGAATAATAAAATTCACGCAATTAATCCAGTTAAAATAGTTTCATTTTATACTTATGATATTTTCGGTTTTCCTAATTACTATCAAATAATAAAAATATAAAGTAGGTACTTATCGTATGTAAATATAAATTAATTTGCAGCTGAAGTTTTCATTTTTTTTATTTATAAATATATTCTTATTATAACACTTGGCTTTCATTTTTAATGTTTTCCAACGTGTCATAATTTCATAATTATGTTTGTTTTGCTAAAACACAAGATATGCATGCACCAACAATATTTTTTTAGACTAAGTAGGTATCATCATACATACGCCTGCGACTCCAGGAAATGTAAAAGTTTAGTGTTTTTATTTCCTGGTTCAATTTTCAGTTACCAAACGTAACAAGGCAAAGCGCAGTGTTGAGTTCTGCCACTCAGCACGCCATGCCTCAATTCGGCAGAATGTGGGGAACAGAGTGTCTTAACACTAGGTTCTCAGATTCCCTCTGCCTACCCTGCTATATGCGGGATATAGCGTGAAGTTAAAAAAAAGTAGATATTCCACAAGAATATTATTTTTAAGGTAGCCTTCAGAAAACTATTACACACTTTGTAGCTTACAACATACTTGTTAGTTATTTAATCCCATTATATTCTTGAAACGTAATCCCGAAGCATATTGATAATGTTATTACTAACACTAACATTTTACACAAATTTACAACTTATTTTGAAGCAGGTATCGTAAAAAGTCAAATAAATCATCATATTTATGACATTAAATTTTGTTAGATTAGAAACACATAAATTAGTTACCATAAAGTGCATATTAGGTAAGCTAAGCTATATACATACAATTATAAACAGAAATCTATAATTCTTTCATAAGTTTTTTTTCTTAATGATAGTTCAGTTTTTAACAAAAAAAGAAAACGGACTTCAAATAAAATTAACTATAAAATAAAATTAATACAAATAAGTCAAATAACTTGTCAAATTTTAACTAAAATTAATTGGGACCATATCAAAGGCATCAACATCAACAAAAAGCTATCATATTAAAAAAAAATCACTAAACGGTTCACATAGTAAAAAGTAACACACATAAAATAATACCAAATTGAGAACTTCTTTCTTTTTTGTCGGTTAAAACACACACACAAAACATAGTTTTAACGCCGTTAATTATATTTCTAAAATACAAATAAAAATTTATTCCACAAAAGTACTCTTCTCTCACGCTAACGTAGTATACAAAACTATTCAAAGAGGCCATCAGTGTCAAAAAATATATTATTGTTAGCTCAGGTATGATTTAATGTATACAAGAACAAACATTGATATTTAATGAACAGTATTTATAAACATAAAAAAATTATACCAAAAATAATGTTATTTTATTCAAGCTGTCATTTGCCTACTAAAAATAATGGATTTATTTATGCAAACATCGTGTGTCCATTGAATATGAGATGTCAACAGATTCAACGGAAAAAACGTGGGCGAACACAGTCAAGCACTTAAAGCGTTTACTTAAAAGACATTTTGACGAATTATGCTTTCTTTAGTGTACCGTGAGATTGATTCTAGAATCAATTGAAGCTAATCTCATCGTTGAAGCGATTCAAAATAAAATTCACAAGAATTAAGATATTTTTAATATTTAAATATAATGATGATATATTTTGATATTTTTATAGTGTTTAATAAGAAACATGTAATGAAACGTTTAAAAATTTGAACGTATTTAAAGGAATTTGTAAAAAAAAGGGTTTTTTTTTTAATAAAATAATAACGAAAAACAATTGTAATTGACTATTCAAGATATTGAAAGGTAATTGAAAGATACTGTAAACGTGGGCGGTTATGGCACTGCATGTAAAATTCTCGTTGGTATCAATTTATTACTTAATATTGTGCGCGACTGTCCGATAGCATCATTGAGGTTAAGTCAACATCGGCGGTAAGCGATGAAAAATGATGCTTTAAAGTAGCGGATTTCTCGCTCTTTTTATTAGGTCTTTATCGTACTAACTATAAAATAAGCTAAAAAATATTTATAAATGTGACAAATAATGTAATCAATTCGAACCCTTATTAGTATGCATATACATAATTGTAGAGTTATTGTAGAGTCTACATTTTGCTTATAATTGTAATAACTTACTCTTTTTTAAATTAAAATATATATACAGTAGTTAAAAGTTGACTCGCAAGTACGTAAGTAATATATTAAAACTAAATAATTAAGTAGCTGAGGTGTGCACACCTTTATTATAATTTTATAGTGAAACGATAATGTGTACGATTTTATAGATGTCTAAAGTCAAGGTAATATAGGGATATTAATTTCGTGGTGATGTATCTATTAAGAGAATAAGTATGCCACTAATACTGGTTGTATCCATATATCAAATCGATATATTCGTCACATGCCATTCATTCACATTTATTGGTTTGGAAACGCAACACGGCATAACGAGATTATTTTAATTTTAACCTCGACCAGTCATAATCTCCTTGAAAATAGAGGTCTATTTTAATAAAATTGCTTGATAAATAATTTGAATATTTATGATAAAATTTTTTTGGAGGTGTATGATTTCATGTCAAAGCAGGCAGTTAGCAGAAAACCAAGAGTTAAAGCACTCCTTTCTCCACTTCCCGTCTGAATTCGAGACATTATTATATGAGTATTGAGTGACGGAGCTCAACGCCGGTTAGCCAAAGCAGGAAAATATAAATAGTTTATATATATTACAAACAACCTCTCGTGGCACAAGCGTGTGACTGTAAACGCGAAAGGTTGTGGGTTCGATTCCCACTCCAGGAAATGAAATTTGTATTTTCAATTCCTGGGTCTGATAACAAGACAAAGTACGGCGTTGAGTTCCGCCACTCAGCACAAAATGCCTCAATTCGGCAGAAAGTGGGAAATGGAAATGTTGAGAGAGAACGGAGTGTCTTAACACTAGGTTCTCAAGTTCCCTCTGCCTTCCCTGCTATATACGGGATACAGTGTGAAACAGAAAAATAAAATATATATAAAAATTTCTTCGAATGGAGATAGAACGTACAACAATCGTGTTTACAATTAGACGCTGTTCCACTGCGTCACGATGGCATGTAACAATTTTGTTGTATGGTAAACAATCGAGCATCAGTTTTTTTTTTAATTTATGCTTTTTATTTAAATTATTATTTGTATTCGACATTATCTGTCAAAAGAAAGTTATTTTCATGTTAAGGTTTATGTGCGTGAAGGTGTAAAAGTAAAGGGAGAAAGTAATTTCTGTCCGTCATATGTTACGTTCGGTGATGGTACTTTCGTTTTGAATGTAGTAAAATAAAAATTTAAATTAGTCAGTTTTATAAACGGTAAAAAATAGTATTGTGGCGCAACACAACTTTGTTCTAACACGGACCGTCAACGTGGGTTCGATATTTTTATTAAATAATAGATATTCATAACCATTACTATTGCTAGATACTATTGGGAACAAAATATACTTCTCTTATAAGTTTCTCGTTATATAATAATGTCGCTTCGTTCAGTTAATTTCATAAATATGTAAATAATTTATATATAAAAAAACAAGAAGTATATTTCGATCCACCACACGAAAATAAAGTTAATAGTTGAAAATAAGTTTAATAGTTACTTAGGTAGCTAAAGCATTGCATAAAAAATAATTAGAAATGACGCTTCTTGTTTTGCCTACAAAGTAGTCAGGTAGGTATTGTGAACCTAGTGTCAAGACACTCCGCTTTTCGCTTTGCACCTGAATTCGAGACGTTATGTGTTGAGTAGCGGAACTCAATCGCGTTTATCTGACCAGACCGGTGAAAACATTATTTAAATACCTACGTAAGTATAATCATTACTCATGGAGGGATCGAACTCACTACCACCGCATTTCTACTCACGCGCTGGCCCACTGAGCCAAGATCTCCTTATTCTATTCTATTACTTGTCTTATGAATATTTATAACAACATGTGTATATGACACATGTTGAGATAAATTTGTATGCTCAAATATTATAATTTTTCAACGAAGTATATATTAGGCAAATTTTTGAAATAACTTTCTACATATCTGTTTATTATGAATCAGGTACAATTATTTCACGTAAGCTCCGTAATTTAAGCGATCATTTTCTTGAAGTATTAAAGACAAAAAGTCAAGAATTTACAAGATTACAACTTAATCCTCTGTACAACACATAGCATGTGTAACATAACGGTGATAGGTGAGGAACTCAAAGGGGATAAGGTCGGGGATAGTCTTTCTTATTATCTATATTTATTTTATACTCATAGAAATATAAAATGCAAGTAGGTATATAACTGCAGACAGTAGGGTTATTTAGAACTTAAGATATTTGCAAAAGTAATTTATAAACATGTACAAAATACTTGTCACCTGCATGACAAACAAATATACTAAGTCCAATATATAGGAAATTATTAAGCTCAAAAAAGTCGATTGTAGCATGTTCACTTATTAATTGAAATAATATATACATACTAAAATATCAAATTGCCTGTAAGAGAACACTCTTAGTGATAAGGCCGCCATTACACATAACGTGTTAACCCGTACTATGTATTTTTACAATTAGTATTTGTATGCTTTTATGTGCAATGAAGTATTATTATTATTATTATAAAATATATATTTTGTTTAACAAAAATAACTTTTTTAGACTACATGAGATTTTTGTCTATTTCATAAATAACGACTTTATTAAACACGCGATTTGTATCTAATCTCTGTCAGTTAATGATATATCAGTACTTGACAGCGTGTTGCAAGACCGTAGGCAGGTAGGTGATCTTACAGTTAGAGTAAAGCGCTAAATACATATAGTAAGCCATGCCTTTACATTATAAATATAGAAGAAATTAATTTAAATATTTCTTATTTCACTACACCAACCAAAGTGTCTTCGTAGTCGGTGACTTCATTGCCCAAATAACAATTATTTAGTATAAATTGAACCTGTTATAAAATTTAATTTATAAATAAATAAATATATATATAAACAAAATGTGTTTATGCCACTGGTCCTTTGTATTGAGTTTCAATTTCAAAGTTTTAAGTAATTGATTATATAGAAATATATTATACCAAGAAAAATGTTACGAAACACAGATAAAATACATTTCTTAATGAGAAGAAACTTCTTAGCAAAAATAATATTTGCAAATTATTAGACCTATGTTGAAACTGTTGATGAAAGTTAGAATTATAGTTTCTATTTTTAAAAATCTCAGCCTGAAATAAGAAAAATAACAGTATTACGCTGTCATGCTTCGAGGATTAGGATCACTAATTTGTAAGAATAACGGTTATTCCACTAAAATAATTAAAATTAATCTGATAAGTAAACATTTAGAAAATATTCTATAACTATTATTAACTGTTAAATTGTTTACATGTCAAAGTACCATTGAAACGGAGCTTTTTGTGGGTTTATAAAAAATTAAGTAATGCCAACGAAACCTTAAAAGATGGATAAGTAATTTTGAAAGAATTAATATTTGTGGGTATCTTATATTTAATAGTTGTTAAAAGTAGGTAAATTCAAAAGAGTATTATGTAACAATGCCCATTGCGTAGTGCAACCCAAACTCATAACAAGAAAAAACGCACCATTAGCTGAATGGACGTCGAACCTGCAACCATCGCGTACAGAGTACATAGTCTAAGTGCCCTACCTCCAATTACATTTTATCCCAGAAACTTTTAGCTTTACATAGATACTAAATATTGGATATATATTTTTGATAAATAATTAATAATTATTTCTAATAGTATGATACAATCTCTGGTAAGACAACAGCGCGGTGTGGAGTTCCGCCACTTAAAACACGATGTCTCGAATATGGGCCGAAATCGGCGAACGGCGTGTTGAAGGTTCTCTCCGACTATCCTGCTATGCGGGATAAAGCGTGAAACAACTTTTTATGATACAATAGTAGTCCTATTGACGTATAAAATACTTATAAGTTGCTTGAGCATTGTGTACATTCACTTCAAATAAAATAGTATGTCAAATATATTTATATTTAATATTTATTTTATTAATTAAATTTATTTCTAATACATTATTATAAAAAATATTGGTGTTCTGCACTTCTTCACAAAAAAACCATATCTATGTCAAAATTTATTCTCTTCTGTCTGCATAATTTTTGTTAAAAGGAGTCGAAAGTTTACTGTTTCCATAATATAAATCATAAAAAATGAATTTCCTTGTAATAACACTAGATGAGTTACTTAAACTATTTTAATTCGAGAGACGTAATAATAATATGCAATTTCTTAGAGATAACAAATTAACGACTCAATATCCCAGTAGCTTTTGTTATTAAAAAGATAAAGAGATAATGATGGTTGATTTCATATGACATTATCTTAAGTCTTTTTAAAGATAATTGAGTAACACGACATACACTTTATACTGAATTACACGATAAGCAAAAAGAGTCAAAGTATTCAAACGGTCCTTAGCGCTCTATCTGTCAAAAAAATCAATTTCACTCCATCGAGCGTGAGTAATCGGCGCTACTTAATAACTTAAATGTTGAAATGTATTAACGTTGAGAAAAAATAAAAAGACTCGTACGTTCGGAGCGCGTTCATCATAAAACATAGGTAGCAATAAAATTTATTCTAATAAAATGTTTGCTCGTAAAGAAAGTGACAAGGGCAGTCGAGTGAAAAAGTGGTAAATCGTCATTCGACTAGAGAGGCTCGCGTCGCGTCGCGTCGGCCGCCGTCACCCGGGGAGCTACGATAAACGTCACCTTGGAATGAAAAAGAAGAAATGTATTAAATAATAATCGGTCACTAACACCAACGGGCGTAAACTAATATTGGGTTCCGTACCTTTTTTATATGTTACTTGTTACTTTAAATTTATGACGGACGTATTTTACTTCTTACTACAAATACAGGTGGTTATTTTAAGCGTTAGATCTATTTTGTGTGGAAAATGTTAGCACTATTGACATAAAATAGGACGGAGAAGTAACAAATATGGCTACAATTTGAAGTGAGAAATGCGTTGTCGCTCGGACGCCCCCCGCGAGGCCGATCCTCTCGCGTTATGGCCAGCATCTCAAGGATATCATTACAGAGTTTGATTAATATGTGGGCTCGTATCATTGGCATCGCGTCATAACGACATTCAAAGCTCATAACTCTGCTAAATGAGCTCACTTCTCCACAGTCAGAAGGGACGTATTTGCATACAATACATGGAACTACTCGTTGCTTACCATTAGACTGCATTCCATTTTAAGTTATCCACACAGCATTAAGTTTAAGATAATTATGTATATTTACAAAGTAATTTTAAATTATTGTAAGTGGAGCCTTTCAAACTGGGATCATTAATTTTATAGCAACAGTATTTATTACGAGTATTACAACTCGATGCTTATATTTTCTACACGGATGTGTCAGCATTTAAACTATTTTATTAGTAAATAATAATCAAAAATGACTGATTTGTGACATAGTATTTATTTGTTAAGTAATGCTGTACCTATAGTGTTTCCTTCAGAACACAATAAAGTTAACACTTTAATATCCATAACGACAACATTGCTACAGCAGAGTGGATCATAAATAAGCAGGGACTTATAAAACAAATATGATATTTTATAGAGAATAAACATAAGAACATACTTTTTAATACTTTTACTTACTTGGCTCGTTGCAACTAAAATTATGGTTACTTGAACAAAATTTTAAATTCAAAGTTAATATTTAAATGTACTATTTCAAAAATCATAAATAAGAAATAAAATATATTAACGCATTAAATACAAGAGCCTCTATTGTAGAAGGAAAATATTTATGTCGAACTTATAGTATATTAACATTTATAATAATAATAAAAATGAGAGTCGCTCAACGAAACCACAAGAAGCCGCTAGTTACACTATAAAGCGCAACAAAGTTACTTTGAACGGAATTGTAAAATTTTACTGCCACCTATCTAGTTGAAACCAGGCCATTCATCTCAGCGGTAGGGTATTACATGCTAGATGTAAACTTACCACATTAAGTATTGGCATAAAAAGAATGATTGCAAATTGGTATGTTTACTTGGATATGAACCCCATGTCTGTTATTACACGCCATCTGGTTCTTACAACGGTTTTCTTATTCCACGCGGTAATGATAAAGCAGCAAAATGCTTAGGTCTTTATAATTTTATGTGCCTATTAATAATTTTATGAGTTGGAATTCAAATATATTATTTAATTTAATTTTTCTTTCACACACATGCCTATAGATATCTAGTATCTTCCTTTCTTTCAAATTCGCGTTATTTCCCATATGCCAAGAGACCTAATATCAAAACACTCCGTTCTCCATTCTCCGCCTGATCTCGAGACATTGCGAGTTGAGTGGCGGAACTTAACGAGGCGCTTTGATCGGAAATGAATGAAAATATTTTGAAATACAATCATTTCCCCGAGTGGGAATAGAACCCGCATCCACTTGCGTTTACAGTCATTGTCCCACTGTCCTATTACCACTTGCATGTCACGAATTACATGGTAAACAGGGTAAGCTAAGTGATACATCACTCAGTTGTCAAGTTGTTTACTTATTGTAGGTTGTGTTCAAATCCGCCAAGGAAATGTCTATCTTACAAATACATTCCCCCTTTTGAGTTTGAACTTATAACGATCAGCTACACAGGTGCAAGGTTATTAAAACAAAAAAATCATTAGGGAACTTTAAATTATCTCTTTCAATAACACACTGTAAAAGCTCGATGAGATAATATCACTAATATTTTTTGTTAAAATAGTAAGACTAAACTGCTAATGAATATCCTTACTAATATTATAAATGCGAAAGTAACTCTGTCTGTCTGTCTGTTACGCTTTCACGCATAAATCGAAACTGAACCGATTTTGATGAAATTCGGTATGAAGATAGAACTAAACTTGGGAAAGGACATAGGATACTTTTTATCGCGAAAAAAATGATAGAGGGGGTTGAAATAGGGGATGAAAGTTTGTATGGAAGTTCCTTATTGTCAAATATAAAATCATGTAAGATTGTTTAACTGTTTACAAAGTCTAGACTATTTGTCAAAGTTTTGACAAATAGTCTAGACCTTGGGAAAGACTATAGGATACTCCTTATAATATCGCGCGATATAACCGAATTTCACGCGGGCGAAGCCGCGGGTGGAAAGCTAGTAATAAATAGTTTTAAGATTGTATTAGACTTGTCAATTGAAAAATGAACAATGCAATTCATTAAGCAGTTTATTTGTTATGCAAGGAAACAATCTAACATAAGAGTGCATAACTAATTTTACGTAACGATTTAGAAGGTACGTATTTAAATAAATATTTCATTTTCCAATTAGATTTTATGAGGATCAACGTTTTATTTATTGTTTGTCAATACTCTATTTTATAATATTTTTTGTATAGATACATACTATATAAGAATATACGAGTACATTATATATTTATTTAAAGTTCAAGCAAATTAATTTAAGATTTATGAACAATAACTAATTAACAACTATAAAAGACCATCATGGCGCAGTAGCACCGCATGTAAACATGAGTGTTTGTGGGTTGGAATCCTACTCAGTGGAAGATCAATTAAATAATAATAATAAAAACTCTTTATTGTACACACTCATACATAAAAGGAAAATTAAAATAAAAGAATAACAGAAAACGATGTACAATTGGCGACCTTATCGCTAAAATAGCGATTTCTTCCAGGCAACCTTAAGGTATAGAAAATACGCAAACTAAGAAATAATTAATAATAAATAATTAAATTATTTTTATTTCTGATAAGCCTGCGTTGTGTTGATTACCGCTAATCAACATACAATGTCTCGAATTTAGGCGGGAACAGTAAAACGGAATGTCTTGACACTAGGTTTTCTTTGTCTACCCTGTTGTGCGGGATAAAGCTTGAAACTGATAAAAAAAGTACTTAATCACAAAATATAACATAAAAAGCCTTTACTGCACACTAAGACAACTATACATTGACGAGATTACTTAATATGATTTAAAAATTCCCAAAAATGGCCATTTTACTAAAACTGATCGTTTTTAAATGTAAAGATTAACCAAAAAGGGTTTTTGTTATAAAATTTGTATCGTACAGCTATATGTCGTATATTTATAATGTTACTAAATCACCTTTAAACAACGCTAAATTCTATGACATTAAACTTATTTACGATTATAGTGAATTATACAACAACATAATTATAAAGTTAGGTAGTTTCGTATATCTAGCAAAACGTGAGTATGTAACCATTCACAAACAGTTATTGATACCGCAGTAAAAGCGCACCAGTCACTTCCGCCGGTTACCCTTCCTCTTATACAATTGCCCTTATTATGACATAAAAATAATTCATCTCTTGCCACAAAGTAAATTAACCGCTTTTATATTTATTTGCTTATTTATACGTTGTGGCTTTCTTAGGCTGATTTTAATATTGTTTATAACATAATTAGCTTAAATAACTTTGGTTAAGCTGACCAATTCCAACAAGACTAGACTACTCTACTTGTTAATTGATTCCGTACTAAACCCGCTGAATATTCAAGAAATTGTTTATCAAAATATTTTTTGTAATATGGTTTTGAATTAAAAATACCTGCTTACATGAATTAAAAATATTACTTTTAAGTATAGGTAAAGTAATAAATTTTACTTGAAAATTAAATATATAATAGTTTATTAGTAAAAAACAAACTTACATCGCTTGGATCGAGGACTACAAGAAACGTCATATCAACGTTTTGTAGTTTGAATATATTAATTTCATAGATATTCAATAGTAGTAACTATAAATAAATAACTATAAAACTTACTATAAATATTCGAGATTTACTTTATCCCAAATATTTTTCTACATAATTAAATAACTTATGAATGCCTTAAATTATGTAAATTTCGAAGAGGCAGCTCATATTGATTTATTTAATTACAATATGTTCGAACGTTGATTCAATCTTATCGCACCTGTTCAAGTAGTTATTATGAATTATTACACTTAACGCAATCGTTTAAAACAGTGAAATCAGTAGTTGAATTCATATTTAGGTAAATGTATACGTCGTATTGAATATTTTTGTAGTATTTCTTTGTTTAAATTTTGTTTAGCTATGACCGAAAATGTTTATACGTTTATGATTTACATTATACTTTATCGTGGGGCTCCATTTAATTTGTGCTCCGTACACTTAGTAGTAGGTATCAAGTATGCGGTTATCATTAATTATGATAAGATCTCAATGCCGCTGACGGTAACTAGGTAAATGTCGCAGTCCATAGCCGCTGTTTCCTAATGAGAAGGAGTAGGGAAACCGCACAGCAGGAGCTCCTCACACAGCGCTACGTTATTTATTTATTCTAATAACACATTATACATGATGCCAATGGCTTGTTTGTTTTTGTTCTTATTTTAAAGCGTTAACGACGTGAAAATATCAGGTGTAATTAAAAATGCAAGGCCTCGAGGATTGATGTTAGTCATCGTTCATTAAGCGGAGTGGGGCGTTGAGTGTTTTATTGATTTTTATTGCATATATTCATATTATGATACAGCCTTCACTTTAATAACACAGAATATTTTAAAATATATTATAATGATGCTTCTTATACACCTTTATTTGTAATTTCAATAATTATACTGCTATATGTGTACATACCAGTATTGCTAAAATAAAGACAAAGGACACATGTCCCAAAGCTTGGTTCATAAATCAAGCGGTGCCATTACCAATTTCCACGAGCTCAGTAACGAGAACGACGAGTTTTTGGCTAATCGCCAGCTTCAGATCACATCAGCATCCAACGCAAGCTATTTAATCAAATACAATAATTGGCGTATTTTAAGTTAAGTAAACAACGTAAGTATTGCAGGAATAAGCGGTTTATGATTGTTTTAAGTAGAATCAGACAGTGAATAATCTTTATTCATTAATATTAACAAGGTATAATTTTTATTTTCTGTATTTTAAAAAATTGTGCCTACCCGTAGTGTAGAAGATAAAATATTGAGAGAATTAGGTACAGTACATTCTATTTAAATATTTAAAATTGAATAAGAACCTATGACCTATGACTTCAGTTTTCTGTATTGTTTGCCATAGATTCACATTGGCCCATACAACATATCCTTACTGTACCTATCTATTAATTTTAAAAGAAAGGTACACAAATTTCAAAATTGATTTTATAATAATGTCAAAAATGTCTCAGCACGACAACAAGGACCAGTATAATATATGAATATGCGTATGTAAAACTGAAATAGTTAAATAAATAGCGTGATCATTAACAAAGCCAAATAATTCAAAACGTAGTTAATTACAACATCGTCCCTAAATTCGTTATATGATTTTAACAATTCTCATTATTTTAATAAACGGTCAAAAAGCTACTCATAAATCATCACGAACGTTCGTCATTAGTATCGGACCGCATTCACAACCAGCAATTTCCATATTTTCATTAATGAAAAGGTGTTACGACGAACTTAAAACGTTATTTCATTTTTTATAATCTTCAGACGTCTCCGCTTCGTTCGGTGCATACTTAGTGATGTAAACAGAAAAGGTACTGTATTTCTATATTTCCGACCATTTTAGTGCTGTCTGTGGGCAGAATCCAACGCAGATAATTGTCTAACGAAAATCCTACGAACTCACTTCAAATCTACTAAACGGATCTAGTTGAGCAGCATTAATATATAGCTTTTACATGAGAGTAACATATACACTTTAGTTTATAAAGACTCAATAATTTGGCAATAATATAATGATAAGTAGACAGTAAATATTTAATAAAAAAAACAATATTCCGAATTCCCGTTCGTTTTGGGAATAGAATTTAACTCTAATCTAAATAAAAAAATGATTAGCACTACATGGATTTACGGTGGTATTTCCATAATATGATAGTGTATTAATGCCTCACTGGTTGCCAGCCGAGTGAAATCCACAATCGCAAGCCGTCATCGCCGTTTTTCGTGCGACAATTCTCATGAAATGTAACGTTATGACCCCGATTTCACATCACGAAATAGGCTTCTACTTAACCCTTCAACAGTTATTATTGGCTCTTTATTTATATTTTCCATTAAATATACAAATCTATTTACGTTATAGAGTCCAGATAGAAAAGTGTTTGTTTAAATATAAATAACATTTCTAGTTAACGTAGATGAAAAATCTAACTGTAAACGCTATGGTTGTGAGTTTGAGTCCCACTTGGGAGAACGCAAATACAAAAATATATATTTTGTTTCTGATTACATAAAGTGGTGCAGTTGGATTTCGCCAACGAGCACTCAAGATAATAAAATAATAATAAGAAAATACTCTAAATTCACATCCCATATTTAAATATTTTATACTATTTGATTACATAAATAAAAATAAAGCCTACAAATTCAATTTTATAAAAAATATATGTAACATTTCGTTACAAGTAAATCACGGCTTGATGATTAATTCGCCGGTTTTATGAAGTTTTTGTTCCACAATTAGGCGCGATCCGGCGCGCGTGCCAGTGTTGCGTGGACGATTCATAGTTACCACGTATTAACAATTGACCTACACTATATCCGGCCTCAATAGTTTATTATAAATTCAAAGATTTCGTAAAAAATGCAATAGCTACTGCAAAATGCTACATTTTGCGATTTATAAAATGAATCTATAATACCTAATACCTATGTATATACATTTTTAATGTATATTTTTGTACAATGTACATACGAGTACATCTTTATCGTTAGGAGCGAATTATTTTGTATTTCAACTACTAAAAGAGTAAACATGAAAATGATAAATTTGACGTGTATTTTTATCACATCAAATTTGTCAATTTGGCTTTGGACTCGAGATGAATTCGGAGTTCGAAACCAAAAACCTAAGAACTCACACATTAGTAGTATCTATAATATCTAATTTATGTTTAGCTTCTTGCATCTCTAGTATTTTAAGGCCGTTCAGTGAATGTAGTGAAAAGTAACAACACCGTGTTCCCGTTTTCCAGAAAAATGACTATATTTAAAATATGAATAGATCAAATGCTATTTATCTTATAATTTTAATAAAATTGCACTTTCACAGACATTTCACGAGTTTCATTATGGTTTTATCGGTGTACATGATGATAAAGATAAGTTTGCGTTATGGGAAAGCCAATTAGAGCTAGACGCGTTTTTCGTCAGAGCCGCTCCATCCATCACACTGCCACGCCCAGGCTGTTCCATTCCGCTGCCCTCCTCGTTCTATAGCCCTGACCAAGGTAATTAAATTATACAAAGTTCACAAAAGTTCAATTTTTGTTATTTTTATTCAAATTTAAAAAGTAGTGAATGTTTTTTTTAAATAATTATAGGTCATTTTTTCCATTATAAAAATTATAAAATGAGAATTATTTTTTTTTAATAAAAAATATATTTCATTTATTTAAGAAAATATTTAAGAGTGCGCGAATAATTTATGAATTATATTCCTATCGACTCAGATAGCACTATTCAATTCGAAATTTGTTAGATTAGAGTAATTCGAACATTCGAATTATTCAAAGTATTTTCAATTATTCGTATAAATTAAAAATTCAGAAATTGACAAATGATCTCAGATTTTAACTTACTTTTGATATTTTTTGATAATTTTAAAGTTTTAATCAAACAACTACGAAGCGAAAAACATTTTTAGAAAACATATAAAAAATTTCAACGCAGCAGGCCTCGAACCCGCGTCTACGAAACAATCATCAGCAAGAGAAAATGCTATTTATTAAATATTTTTGATAGTTTCAAACGATTGTTTCTTAGAAATAGTCTTTGGGTAGCAGAAATTTGTAAAAATCTCTCTACAGAGATGCTAAATGTATAAAGCATGAAGCTAATAAGTCCATAAAGAATACAATTTATAAATAAATATATTATTTACAATTTTATTTAATCTAAAATAAATAAACAGTCTACAACATTTTTTTTGAATTCAAATGTTTTTCATTATTTTTTCATCACCCTAATATATTTTTTTATAAATATATTAATTATATGGATGCATTTGATAGATATATACTAAAGCACATATATTACGCGTCAATATCTGAAGTACGATAGTATGTTGTCAATATATTTTTTATAATAATATTATATACATAACATTAATCTTTCAAAATTCTTCTTCACTTCGAAACAAATAATTCCTAAATAAGAGAAAATAATTAACGACAATTAACAAAACTCAGGCAACCTTGCATACTCGTAGTAAGACAGTAGCAGAGATGTTTAAGAAGTTGGTTGTATGCTGACATTTTGCATTGGCACCTGCGACGCGGAGGTAAGTACCGTGAGCCGGCTGTCGTTCGGCGACATGTGCGACTAATTTGTTGCCAACAACGCGCTCATTACACTGTCCCCGACGCCCGAGGTGTCGCCGACACCGGCAATTTCACTCGTAATTCTATAAAATTGCCACACGCATAAAGAAAGTCGTCCGCAAGTCATCTCAGAAAACGTGTCACACAGTTTATAGAAAAATAAATGGTTCAAGCATCTGATATATTCATTTTGATATTAAAATAAATGTAAATCAGTTCAGTGCGTATGTATATATATATGACGTTTAACGGAATCCTTAAAAAAAAATCTCAACTAACCTGGCCATTTTTGTCCATCTCGTTGTTAGTCAACTTGACCTTTTCGAAGGAGACTACCTGCTTGCGGAGTTGATCACCGGAAAACGGTGAGTCTGGATGTGGGTAGAGACGGGCGGGTGCAGGAGGGTCTGCCTTTCCCGCCACTAGCCAAGATGAGCGATGGTATGCGTAGCGGTAACGCTTGCCGTCAACAGGCACTACATCCAGAAGCACTGCATATCGTGCTTCCGCCTTGCAGCCAGCAAATGACACTCGGACAGTCGGAAACATTCGTCTGTTGACAAAATAACACAATATATATTTAAATTTATCATTTATTACGTAAGAAATTTTAATTTAAGTTATGCAATAATACAAATTGGCAGGAAAAAAAATTTACATATTTATTATAAATAAGTTTCTTGAAATTTGTTACAAAATATTAAAACATATTAAAACCTCGTACACTAATGACCTAGCAGGGGCAAGCTTACTAAATTAGATATTAAGATACAAAAAACACCCGAAAGTGTTTTACGAGAAGTAAACACATGCTGACAATAAAAAAAAGATTAATGTATATTAACAAAAAATACTAGAGATCTGGCCACGGACGGTGACTTGTATAATTACAGGGTGAAACGTGAACTAGGAAATCAAACAAATATGATGTATTCGATTTTAATGCACCCCTAAATGGGCCGAAGCGCTTCCTGCCGGCCAAAGGCGATAACATCGTACGGCTACTTATTTACAACGTAAGCTTTCTTAAATATTTTTTTTTTTTAATTTTAAACGGTACTTCTATAATTTTGAAGGTTAAACAAGTGGTCATAGATAAGATAACATCCAACAATTTGTTCATCGTGCCTAACGTAATCGGACGTACGTCGCGCTAGAGTTGTTCTTATTAATTATTAAAACATTTTAAACGATCGATTTGACGATGTTATCGTTCAAGGTTTACGACTATATTCCTACAATATGTAATATAAAATGCAGGAGTGAAAGAAAGAATTATTAGCGCTCATAAAACACGGGTACGGTGTCAACCTCCCAATAAGCGTAATAATAAATGCGAAACCTATAAAATTCTCGGAGTCAGAGGCCTAGTATAGCGCAACGATAAAGCTCTGTATACCGAGGGTCTCAGCCACGGTTAGCAGTGGTCATAAATAAATCGTATTAAGGTGTGTTCTGAATCTTTATTTGGTATCAGTGGTAAAGGATCTCTCATCGCGCAGGACAATAAGTTGCTGTCAGTCGCGTTTATGAGCTTGTCGTTATAGCGATGTCGCGATGTCTCGGCTGAACGCAGACGATACTCGCCACCCAGCGCGGCCGCGTGACGAGAGCTCACTGTTTATATATAGACATATACATGAATATGTATACAAGAGTACTTATAAAAAGAGTACTGACTTGTTAGTTGCGTGCTACAAACTACAATCTCAACATCGACTGTACGTTGGACAGCTACATCTAGTTCTTTTTTATTCTAGAATACTAACACTATAAAATTTCAATTAATTTATACCTAGGTCTGTTAAAAATATATAAATCGTTATATTATTTATTTCTCAATTCTTTAAAGAAAACAATTAAATATTTAAATTGCTCGCTGAAAGTTTCTGACAGAAGTTCTCGCAAAGAAATATTTATTACGGCCATTAATTGTAAAGCCCTATTAAACATTGCTCAAGGAAAAGGTAAGTAATTTGATGTAAATGCGACATTTCACGAATAGTCGTTTGTAAAAATTATAACAGCATATTTTTATGAACGTAACTACATATTTCATTAACATTATACACATTCATATTTTTTTAAGTAATCTACTACATTTTTATATATTTGAAAAAAAAAGCACCAATAATCACAAAAATACAAAAAACAATAAGAGACTGTGATAAAATATATATCTACATTCATAATATCTATGTATATTAGAATAAGTTTAAAAAATTAATTATATCTATCATAACATTTGTCATTATTCACTGATGATATATAACTGACGCAAAATTGTGCAAAAAAACTGAGCAAATAAAGCGTATCGAATTAATTTAGCGCAAAGGCCTTATAAAAATGATTCGCATATTTTTTTCCATAAAAGACAAAGTATAATTATAATGTAGTGCATGTGATGTTAAAAAATACAATTAATTATGAGTAAATTACACAAAGAATAATTTAATGCTATGTATGCCGCAAACGCTTTACATTTCCGTTTCGGTTCATTGCAAGGCTCACCGCTCACCTATGCTGCAATTATTGGAGACCGCAAAATATTCGTAAATAGTTGGTACAAAAGAATAAGTTAATTGTATTCTTGATTAGGGTATGTAATTTACGGAACCGCAATTTTGTGACAAGTCCTATGTATGTGTATACAAATATTTGTCAATATACTTTCAAAAATCAATTGCGGTTTACCACTTCCAGAGAAAGGCGCGAAGTTTCGATCATTGTTCGTAACATATATATTGTTATAATATTGTTGTGAAGTTCATAAGACGTTATTTTGTTTTGTAGTAAAATAACTGAAATTTCCAATTTTAATGAGTCTATCGTTTGAAGTTATCACGTTTCTATATAATATTATTTATTTGCTTGGTATGAAAGCTATAAAATTTTATAAATAAAACAGAGGTTGTTGCGTTGTTAGCAAAACCATATTAAGACGCTAAGTAATTACACATATTTTCTGCTACTTGCAGTCGAACGTATCATGATTAATGTTTCTCGAATGTGAGTTCCCGACCTTTAACACAAGCACGCAGTAAAGAAATATAAAATGCAATGACTCTATCAACTGAATTAGTTATATTTGTTATTGGAATTGTAAACTATTTTTCTTTCTTGTTTTAATTTCACGACAAAATATTCCCTTCAAGCCCATAGTTGTAAGTTAATAATTACATAATTTTAATTCTTTTGTTTCTTTTTAATTCTAACACCATATGTTTATCAAAATATGTACATAATAGATTAATCAACTTTCATTGTAGTTCTATAAAACGTCTCGGAAAAAAGTTACCTACTATAAAATTAAGAACTAAACGAGACAAGTATATCGAAAATTTATTGTTAAGTTAAATTTACGAAGATTTGAGGTTATTTTTCATTAATACATACATGTTATCAGATAACTTTGAAAAGTACGCCAAGAACTTGTACAGGGTTCTAATTTTGGCTTATTTTATTTATTGAATAAACAATGGATTATATTATAAGCAAAGTTACCATATTGTTTATTAGTTAAAAATTTAAAATTCTTCAAAATCAACAAGTTCTGATTTCTACTTCTCTAAGATCTCTTGATCACAATTTTTATGATTAAATTACCATAATTAGATATGCCTGTTTATTTTCAACAAGAAGGCAGCTATGTGATATAGAGTTTGCGTTCTAACCTTGTTTGCTTAATCGCAATAATCGTTTCGTTTGTTATGCATAGATGGAATGTAAAGTTGTAAAGCAGCCCTTTGTGAAAGAAAAAATAATATTTATAGGTTTGCATCAAATGTGTCGAAGAATGAATAGTGTTTTCCGGTGGTATCTACATAGTACGTATATTGTTTTTTAAACATACATTACTTCATTATGAAATGATATATGATGAATCACTAATAACTAATAAGAAAGGATCACTAATAATACTAATAATTGCAAAGGGCCCGGCACCCGCACGATGAATCTATGGAAGATTCTTAAAGAGTTTCTGCACTATACGTAATGTTAAAAGTTTTCTATTTCGAGCGCGTAAAAATTTTAATAATATATACTTAGCTTGTGTTTTCAAGGTTTAACTGTACAAGCTCATTTGCGACGTTCCTACTTATTTACATTTACGCAAGACAATTATTAAACAGCGCTATTATAAAGCACTTGTTGAATCGGTTTTACGAGTCAAGTTATTAATTTTATGTATTGAAGCATTATTAAATATTACACATACTCATTAAAAATAACTGATTCCAATAACAATGTACTAACACCGTTCACCATGTTAGAAGCTTGACTGGTTTCCATGAAATGTCATCCAGTAGGCGACTTGCACGCAACTCGATCCCTCGATATTTACGAGTTCTCGATTTACATCTTATGATATGATTACAAATTTATTTATTATTTAATTAACACTGTTACGAAGATTGAAGTGTTTAAGTTTTTAAATACTATTCATCATTTGCAATGTGTTCGTGTAATGTGAGAATGGGGAATTAGAGTGACATAGACGCGTGTCTGTCGGCTGGATGTCGCTCACGCGTCTCGTTACGTCGCCAGCCACGCGACAACAAGCCTAATCTCGTCGTTCGATATTTACAAAAGATACTGTTACCATATACTGAATAATTTACAGACTTCATTGAATTTGAGGCCCGTTTAGATCAAATGACAGTGTAGGCTCAGTGCGATGATTTGGAGTTTCTTCGCTGTCTTAAGTAGAAGTTATATATCCTCAGTGGAAATGACAAAGTGTAATATTATGACAAAATCTTCCTCTTCGTAAAACATACAAGTTATAACATTTTACAAATTTCATTTTAGTTAAAGTATCTACTTCTATAATGCAATGGATTTTAAACAAACATAAAACTAAAACTTCGCGTGTTCAGAAAATAAATTTAAAACGCTTTGAATTGGCAGCTGATGAAGTTAGCTCGTAATCATCCCGACAGCACAGCTTCCACCGCGGGAGGATCACGCGAACTGTCATCTGTCAGGCCTTAATATTAATTTCCGTGTAAAATTATACAAATTGACACTTGACATGTTTTGTCGTCTCCAGGGTAATCGTGCGAAATGGAACTCCATTTTATTACTTTTATAAAGAGAAGACGGTTGCTTCTTGTTTCTATTTTACTTAATTAATACGAGTATATTGTTTTTTTTTTAACTTCACGCTGTATCCCGCATATAGCAGGGTAGGCAGAGGGAACCTGATAACCTTGTGTTAAGACACACCGTTCTCTTACAACAATTCCGTTCCCTACTTTCCGCCGAATTGAGGCATTGCGTGCTGAGTGGCGGAACTCAACGCCGCGCTTTGCCTTGTATATTGTTTTTTTTATATTTTTACTTGTTTTTGATGTTTTCTTAAATCCTTTCCGAAGTTGTAAGCTTTACACTCTGTTCGTTATTGCCAACTCATATTAACATATTAACTTATAAAGTATCTAAACAGGATAAATAAATATAAAGTACATTACATTGAAGTCGTTGCGTCGAGACAGAAAAAAAAATTCGTAGGTTCAAGCTTTATTCCAGAATTATGAGTTTACAAAGTGTGATGTTAGATCAGGTGACTTCTATTGCTTACCTAATAATACCTAAAAATTGAGAAGATTTGTATAATTTTACACACCTTAACTTTTAAAAGCATCTTCTTAAGCAAATTTTAAATGTTACGATGTGGTTGTGCATGAAAAATAATGGAGACATAAATATTGTGAAAAGTGACGTTTAGTTAATGACCTCAACTCAATGTGTGTGAAGTAGCTGCGCCGCGGGGCGTCTGGTCGCAGTGAGGCCAACGCTTGCCTAATTAAAATAATTCTTTGTTTTCTTTACTTTTATAGCTAGCGAGAACGTTTGATTATTTAACACTTTTATTCGTTAAATAGTTATTTGCGATGATAAATTGTTTCCATATTTCCTGCATTCAACATGTTATTTATGAAATAGTCACATGCACGTTAATACTTACCAGTACTACTACTAATAAATATAGCAAGAAATATATTTATTTACTTTTATACATACCACAGCCCTTGAGAGTAATATCCACACCTATCTTCAAATTTTTATCCATACTATCAGAGATTAATCAGAAACTCTATATACTTACATAATATATACCTAATTATTTCCCTAAAATTGATTTAAACCCATAATTGAGTAAAGTTAATAGTATTATACACTCCACTACCGAAACAGTCAAATTTAAAACAAACATGCTTGTAAACTATTAAAAATCTGCAGAACGTATACAAATTTCATTATTTTCATAGTGGATAGATACAACATGTATACCAATTTATTTAGAAGTAATATTCTCCAACTGGCAAGTTCGGAACACCATGCACCATTAAAAACTGAACTTAACTGAACTTTAACAGAACGTAAAGAATTACTGCTAAATATGAAATGGTCACTTCTTTCCTTGTTTAAAATACAGATAACAATTAATAAAATATTATGAATATTATAAAAATGCAGCAGAACTATTCTATATTCATCACACAAAGAAGTTATTAAACTCAGTAAACGAATATATCATAAACTTAATATTCTCTACGCTACTTTACATTGTTTAATTAAAATGTTAATTATTAATTATAAAGGAGTAACGACATGCTCACTGATACTTTGTAAGTATCCGCAATTTATAATAACTTTAAAGCTCTCAATAACCTTGGCTATTTAATTGATGATTTGATTAAAATGTTTCGTCATCAATTAATGATTTAAATAGAAATATTGAAGTTAAAATATTAAGGAGCCATAATAAAACAGTTAAAATTAACAAGGTGCTGTTTTTATCGGCGAAATCTGGCTCAGTTTATGAGGTTTCCGGCCTCGCTCGACGCCCGCGCCCTCTCGCCATAAACCCTAACGCAGTTATTGTTAATATGCAACATTCGACATAAAATATAGCGGTTATGTCAAAATTTGACGGCTCAGACTTTTAACAAAACCGTTGTTAGATAACGATCAGAATTAGTAAGACCCCCAATTAAGAACATAAAATTTGTCATATTAAGATTAAATTTAAAATTTTAAGTATTCATTTTTTTTATATTACGATATAACTTAACATATTTTTTTTCTTGAATCGTTTTGTTAAAAGTAATGTGTATTGTTATTTTCTTTTTTCGTGTTAGATGAGCTCTTCTCTAAGCAGAAATGTGAAAATATGTATTTACAAAAACATATTTAATAAAAATACGGTACATAGTAATACTTAAATATTGAATCTTCAATTCATATTACTTTTATTCAACATGTAAAATTTGTCGAATATTTTAAGCGACATTGCTTGTGAATAGTAATAGCTATTTCTATAAGAAATAAAAAAAGATAGGTATGGTATATAAATTATAATTAGTTACACTAATATACTAGAGTTAAGATAGTTAACAAAGGGTATTTGGGACAACGTATACATAAATATTTAAAAGAAGCCGGGGCGATCTGTTTGTATTAAGTGTAAAGTAAAAAAAAGTTGAGACGATTGCAATCAACTATACCCTACATGCGCACCCAACGAGCGAGTAAAACGGTTTCACTGTAATAAGAAATTTCAACACGCGAGATAAACAATCGTGGATAAAAAGACAATTAGCTATAAAACTCATCGTGCTCACGATCGAGGTGCGTACGCGATTACCAATAAACATGTAAACACGTTAAACAATTTGCCCTAATATAAATCGAATTCAAATATTATAACTATCTTTTTATAAATACGTGAAGCAAAAATTTTGGATCCCTTTTTACGAGAATTACGCGGACGGAGGAGCATGAAATTTGGCAAAATTAGGCCTATAGTTTACAGAGAGAAAGAGAGCAAGATGTTATTTTTTAAAATAATGTATAAAAAGTAAATTAAATTAATAAAATAAATGTTACACACACTACCATGATTTGACATCCATGCTTATCAATACATTGCTAAAGATAACGCGTTATTAACGCGTTAACAGGGACACTAGTAAATATAATAGCATGAAGAAAAACTTACGTAAACCTTTGTGCAATATATGTTGTACTTTCCTTTATATTTTAAAAATCATATTGTTAATGGTAAATGAAAAGTTAATTATAAGTAAGATATTAAAAGCCGACACGAGATTTGAACTCGATGATTTAATTACGTGTGTCGAATGCACAACTGCCGGAAGCGATTCGACATAACCAAATGTTCAATCGCTGATATAAACGGTTGTTTAAGTTACTAACGAGAAATGCTCACTTGAACATATCCGTTTAAAATGTATAATTGTTATCATTTTATTACTTATACTATTATGATTAAGTCACTTCAACTTAAGTAGAATGCAATGGCGCATATGTACCGAGTTGTCACTCGCGAGTAACAAACTGAGGTATAGACATAAAAACTTATATAACATATATTTTTATAAAGTAGGCATAGAAGTATTTATTGCAATAAAATTGAATATAACTTGTCTTCGACATAAAAATATTATGTATTTTTTAAAATATCAATACAAATTGTGGACTTTAAGATTTGTAATTGCATATAGGCAGTTAATAACTTCATTTATGCGTAAAACTGCGAAGGTAACCTACATAACCAATATAACCTACATTTATTGATGTCTTCTCTTCAATTGTAAGAAAAATATTTAATAAATTATGTACATATATTAAAAGAAAATAAATCTTTTTAAGTAACTCTAAGTGATGTTAAATAAATTGCAAGTAAGTAATAATATACAGATCATCTCTGTTCATTATACTCTAAAGCTAAAGCATCTATACCATCACCTCGGATGAAGATTATGGCGTAATTAACTGTTTTACACGCTCCTAATGGCTTCATTCCGCTAATGACCATCTCGTCTTCTCCTTGTCCCACCTCTGTAATATTCTCATATTTATTGTTAAGCCATTCTCAACTTTAAATTTTAAAAGATTTTACCTTTCTATTTGCTTCTTCCAGATTTTGCAAAGTTAGGAAGATTTCATTTCTAGTTTCTAAGCCCAGAAATGTTTCAGTGGGTTTTGTACTTACTTGTGTGGGTTTTTTTGGACGTTCAGTACGTCAATGACAGATTAGACATTTTATTCATATTAAAAAAAACTACTAGCACTAGAGTTCATTGTTACGTCCAAACTGCTTTATAACTGCGTTTTGAATTAACCCATACTATTTAAATTGTTAAGTAAGAGGATTTCGGTATTACTGCACGTATTTAACGAGACTATTGTAAACGGAAACGACTACTGTAAAATATCAAAATGTCGGATTAAAAAGTGTATCTAATAATAATACGTGTTAAATTAATTTGAAATAGTCTAACCTAATAATCTTTATCTTATTGCGAGCTAATACATTGCGAGCTAATAGTTAGGTGTTAAAGAAACGTATTATACCGACTAAGGTTACAGTAACTATTAATACAATAGTTGTAGCTATATTTACATAAACATTGCAAATAAAAACTTTTTAACGCCAAGTGATTACACATTAATAAAATATAAATATAAGTAAAGCTAAAATACAAATAATGACCGTGCATTTGACTTTCAATTACAGATATGGAAATTTATTTGAAGATAAAATCTCTCTTTTACACGTTATTAGCCGATGGTATTAAAGCAAATCGGTAATAATACATAATGATTACACAACCGCAGGTGTTTCGCGCTAAGAAGTAGCATTGATAATATTTTATCACGCCGATTCATTGCATGACCATCATTATTTAGTAGTACCTATTATAAAACACTTTTATATAAATTTACTAATTATTTTTATTCTTTGTTGCAAAACATAAAAAAATGCAAATACTTGTATATATCTATAACATTACACTTATAAATATACTAAATATACATACATACATAACTTCACGCTGTATCCCGCATATAGCAGGGTAGGCAGAGGGTAACCTAGTGTTAAGACACTCCGTTCCCCACTTTCCGCCGAATTGGGGCAATGCGTGCTGAGTGACGGAACTCAACGCGGCGCTTTGCCTTGTTACCAAACCCAGGAAATGAAAACTTCTATTTCCTGGAGTGGGAATCGAACCCACAACCTGTATACTAAAAATGCAAAGTCTAAATATAACTACAATACTGCCTATGACACAAATCATAAAATACAACTAAATATAATTTCGGTGTGAAGCTAAAAAAAGTATAGCCATTTGATACCTCCAAAAATATCATCCTATTCATTAAAAAAAATAAAAGAATATATATTTTTATATTAGCATAATATACGACGCATGCGTAAGCTCTATTTTTACGCATTTTCTCCATTGATGGAAAAAGATATTTTAATGTGTACCTATGATTTAACTAAAAATAACTATAAAAGATATTTAATTCATCTTTAAATATACGAAAGTAAGATTTATATGTAAAAAATATTTATACTTTAGAAAATTATTTAAATAAAACTTTCAAATACATAATAATTTACTAGCTAAATACATAATAAGTTTAAAGGAATTCGTCAAAAGCAAATTCAAGTTTTGTCAGAGTAAGTCACGGGTTGACATGAACGGTTGTCAACAGTTGATGAATCGTATGTGAAGGCGAAGCTTGACGGACAGAGCCGGGTCGTTAGTGTGGCTGCACCATTACCTATGATCGATCACCGACGGCGCCGAGCCGACACCCGACAAATTTAATTTAGACCGCTAATGTCTTTTTGCTTTACTTTTAAGATCAAGCAATTGTTAAAATCCTTTACATACAAGTGTGTTTCACTGTTAAAAATGATATTTAAACCGATGATAGAACCTATGTAACCGATGATATGTCAAGTTATCGAAAATATGAGTCTTAATTTATTAAAAAATTTTAATGAATAATTCTAATTTGTAAAGCAATTACACAGTTGCTTGCCCTCTTCCGTCGCTATGTAGGTATCAGTGTATCAAATTCCAGAATAAGCGTATTACATTGTTTCGGTAATTCCTTGCGCACGTTAACGTGGCTACAACGTACGCACATAAAATTTATAACGTAATTTGGTTTTAATGAGCACAAACAACATTTACAGGTCGCTCGCGAAGTGATGTAAACGGCTTTAATTACACCGTTGGAATTAAGCACCGAACGGCTAGTGGTGTCGAATCAACACCTTCATTCCCAATGATCATAACGTATAAAATAACCCCTAGAGTTAGATTTTATTCTTAACATCTAAAACGAGCGCAACTCTTGTAAAAATATTCCGTGAAATATCACGTTTCGGGCAGACGGTAGCAGACAGGTATATTATGAGTATGTATGAAGAGGGTGGCCCTCGCGGGAGGTAAATGCAGTCGGTCGGGGCGCTAACGTGTGCGGGGGTGGAGGGCGCGCGAGGCGCGGGCATGTGTTCGGGGCAGACGTCGTCGAGGAACGTCGGAGGCTGCGATCGATGAAGCGCGGACACGCCTCGCGCACACCGCCGCCGTCGCATCAGCCGACACCCGCACCGCAGACACCCTTATTGTTGATTCACTCGCTGCTTTTCTTAACCTATTATGACTTCGTATCACACTGACAAGCAATCCGAGCGTACACTTCCCATACAATATCTACATGCATAGGTATAGGATTACATTCTAAACTCAGTTTCTTGATCAAAACGAGAACCGACGTAAGTCAAATGCTCAAAGAAAGAACTGTCAAGAGATCGTCCGAATACGGTGAGCGTGTTAAACGAATGTATTATGCTGAGCTGTCACTGCGGTGGCGGTGCCTTTGCCTATACATAGATATTATCACGCCCGAAAGGCTAGGAAGCACCTCACGTTTAGAACTTTACGAAAAAGTAAATCCGACATCCATCGTCCGACAGATTATGTAATCTCCATGACTAATGAATACCATGGTAAACGTGAAGCTATATTAAAAAAAACCTTGAGAAAATATTATCATTTGTATTTATTGCTTTTATTAAAAATTATATTCGCAGTTATTCAAAAATAGACGATTAATAAAATAAAACAAAGAAAATGTAACGTATCTCTTTACTCTTATCGCTCTATCTAAAACCCTGTCATAACGGTTAGTTAAGAGCGAGATTAGGTGACCATAACAAAACGAACATCGCTTAAAATCTGGCAACTGAGTCAACCGCGCGGCTGAACTGGTTTCAAGACATTGAAATTCTAAAGCCACACACACTAAAGCTTAATTTTTAATGTTACTTTCAAACAGAATAGTTAACTTTTTACGTGACGTCCGATTGGAATTCCAAATTATTTTATAGGATATTGATCTGTCACCGATAACACACTAGCAGCAGTTTGGTGACAAGTAAATTGCTCACTTGTAATCCGAGGGATTAAATGTATCTTGATTTATGGAATTACATTTCCTCTATTACGATTATATCATGGGTGTTTTTTGCACATAAATTTAATTACTTTTACGCACTTTATTTCGCATTAACAGCATGGACGTTAATGAAATATGAATATGTATTTCTACCATCTAACATTATCTTGATCAAGTGTTTCATAATTTATAATCATATAATAATAACCATAAGACATAAACAAGTTAAATGAGGCGAGCGTCCAAAATTACTCCGTGTAACGTTACTAACGTAAGCAGAGGGATTCATGTTATTGTAGTTATGTTTAGACCTTGCATTTATAAATGAACCCCGTTTATATATATTGTTATACTATTTCAATGCGCTAAACATTTCTAATTGTCTCTTTTTTATTTAAAACACATGATATGTAATATAATTTTAGATATAACTATCCATTAAATCTAAAAACATATGACAGCGGAACCAGGTTGGTTAAATTTACGTAAGCTATGTAAATAGAGGTTTTACACGCGAGGCTATGGTATAAAATCTTATCAGCACGTTATAGTCTTAATTAGAACAATACTAATTGCTATTTATGGCAATGCAGCTGTGTTGTTGAGTGTACAAACTAAACTACATATATGTACTCGTATATACACTCATACTTTTAATGCAAGACACAAACTGAGGGATATTAAATTCATTCTTTTAAATTAATTAAAAACTGGGAATAAAAATTGGTAATTCCTATTTATGTGCCCTTATATATTTTCAAGCTGCTACCATCCAAAAAGTATTGTAGTATTTCGATAGGTACATTTCCACTTGTTTTAAAAGATGCCGTGATGGACAGTCATTCTTTAGATTGTACTTTCGATTTTCGATAGTAGATACAGATCTAATTTAACAATAAGATAACTTTGTGCCCATATGCACTCTCTATGTTTCAGAGTTATGTAGTTTTACATTTTGGGATGCCTCATTATGTAAAGCTAATTAACATTTATTTTTTTCGCGGCTACTTAGCAATAGGATTACACAGCGCGATAATGTCAAGATATTTGTAAGTTCTTTTGATGGGACAGGTGCAGCAAGGGCTGTACGGACGGACGATCTAATTCGGACGAATGCTAATGAGCCGCGTAACCCGACGCTCCACCTGTCTTATACAAAATAATTTTTATTTACGCAGCCCTCCAGGGAATATGAATTTTTCGACGCTATCGCCGCCATCGACCGCATATTATGTTACACGTAAGTAAACTATGACCATCCATTATTCAAGCGCTGGACCAGGAATCTTTAAGGTCATTATGATTTTTTTTCATAACTAAACTTTGAGAAGATCATTTTGTTGATTATTTATATAAAGATTAGCTAAAATAATTACCTAATATTCGTAAACATATAAAATAAGATTATTATACATATATATTAAACTTAATTATTAAGTACTTGTAAAGCTAATATCGAAGGAAAATCTCATATCTTGCATCATATTGTGCCGTTATTTTATAAGACAATTAAATTTTCTTGAAAACAGTCGTCTGTTTTAGCAATAAAGCCTAGTATTTATAAGCAATAACTGTACTACATTGTATAAAATTAATTTCGTATAAATGCCATAGTTAAACACATACAAAGTAGAAAATATACTTTGGGTATATTTAAAGGACACATCTGCATATCGTGGTGAATTCCGTAGGCAGGGGTCATCAATCATGGCACTTTCGGGCCGACGCCCCGTGACGAATGCCAACCCAAACACCATTGTGGCCGAGCGCCGTGCCACCCACACTGCAGCACGCTCGCAAATATACAGGTGACACAGAAGGGTTCCATACATAAAACGAAACGTAATATACACAAATGTCGTACTTCTCTATAATTTACTTAATTTGCAAGTTTTTTTTTAATAATATATTAGTAGTAGTAGTAGTATTTAGTTCAATTTATTTTTTAGCTTTATATAAATTGAACATGTCTATGTGACAAATAAACTTGTTTAAACGACGATATAATCATTCCTTTATGGACGTTGATAAAATCAAACGCAAATTACAACATTTTCATTGATAATTCAAAGTGTAGACAATCGGATATAATGCGAGATAAAGACATACTAACCAATCTCATTCCCGTATTTGAAAACAATAATTATCAAAAACATTTTGACTGCATTAACGCAATGTTTGCTGAACCCAAAGTTGCCAAGAAAAGTGTTATATAGGGTATTGTTACTTTTCTTTAACGACCACGACACCACTTTTGTCATATAATTAATGGCTTTGCACATTCAAGAATGTTCCAAGAAAGCCTCCTACAGAGACACACTATGAAGTGAAAATTTAAAAACTGTAAACAGTTACTTATTAATTTGGTGCTAAATGTATACCACCCAACGTGACTTACTACGAGATAAATAAAACCTGTACATTATTATATATATCAGAGTAACTTTTTAGTCAAGATATTGAATAACCTATAACGAAGAGCACAAAATAAAAATACTTAAGTATATGTAAACGAAATATTAACTTTGAGCGTAACAAAACTGCTTGTAATAATATTTTCATTTCTTATGTTTAATTTTAAATTACTATGCTTAATGAATTTCCTAGATACGCAGCTATATGAATCAATCAAGCACGGTCCTCAGGGAATGGAGTCGAGCGCGAGTGCAATTAATTGGCTTATCGTATGGCTTTATTGATTCGGTAAGGCGATCCGTTTTAATTACCGCCATCGCTCATTTGCCACTGATTGGCTGAGCGTTGGGTACCTGCTGTATACGATGCGATATGCCAATTCGATTTCACTATGAATGTACCAAATAAACTGTAAGAATTACTTAATAAGCACGCACATTTATTTTTTATCATAAATTTTAAAGTAGGTAGGTACTTGCAACGAACCTAAGTAGCATATCAAATTAAAATTCATATGCATAACATAGAGTACATAGTGTAACAAAGTAGTTAAACACGCTTAACCTAAAATTTTCTCTAGTATTATCATAGTAATGTTTTCAATCTTTTATGAGAATAGTTTTAATATGTTTAGAAAGCGTTTAATTATACAAAAATGGTATAAGTAAGCGTGCTCGTAAACTATTTGTATACCTTCCATCTCAGGGATCGTATATAATTTAGTATTGTAAAGACACCAACAAATATAAAAGTGGTTCGTTCGACATATGTCGTAGACCGCCATTACAGCTAATTGACAGTCGGCGCACGAGTTGTGTTTACTGCTGTATTTGTCACTTCCCGCACTAATCACATATTACGCGTTGATACTAGCAACCCTTTCAAAATAAACAAAGTCACAGTAAAAGAAACCGAATTTTTATTTAGAAGAATAACCAAACAAATTACAGTCAGAGTATCCTACGTAATACGTTCTTATAATAAGTGAACAGATGTAAAATCTAACTTTAATAAACAAGAATATTGATAATCATGATTGCGTTAATAGCTCGGGGCGGATGAATTAAAGTAGCTTCATAATAAAGATATAATATTGCCGGTGGAACTCTCTCGAGGGTGACGAATCGGTCGACCGATTAACTCTTAAACGACAAATAGAGGAACTCCCTGCCCGCAGTTCTCCCGCTCGGGGGAAAACTAAGCCACGACTTCCGCTAATTATGCCAGAGAGCGGTTCCGGAAACATCGCTGTCCCCTTCGCACTTTGCGATCCGATGCACATCTCCGCAAAAACTCCGAAAACCAAAATTTTCCCTTCTCCGGATGGGCGATCATATTTCTTCCCTCTCGCTCCCATTAAACACACCGTAAACGCTTTCCTTTTTTCACGCCCTCGCTCTAATAGAAAGGCAAATTACGAGCTTACGGGCGCGGACGGGTGGCGATGTACGAAACCGCCGCGGCCGTCCTCGTGCGTCCCGCTTTCACCCAACGCCCGACGCCCGCCATACTGCTTCGCAATTCAGGCAAAGAGGGAGGGAAGACTACGTGAAATTTTACATCATATGTTTTACTCTGTTTCATTGCGGGTATGATAGAAGAAGATGCGCTTTACTACATCTACTAGTATTTCAACTGGAAATCTTTTTTTCTTTAAGAAAATCTTTTTGGTTCTTTTGTAACAACATTGTCGAGCATTATCTATTCATTTGTTCTTAAAATAATATAACTTATCAGCTTAGAACACACTAAAAAACCGTTACACACGAGTTCATCACATGCAATCATAGTAATAAAATCAGCATTGCGAGTCCCCGAGTGAGTTATAAGGAAATATCGGCTTCAACGTGAAGCTGATGAGCGCTTCGCGTGACATCACATGACTATTATACTTTTATAACATACTAAGGATATTATAAAGATGTCACGACATTTTCGTAATTATTACCTGCAGTCTGGCGTACAAATACGATTAATCATAAATTAATTTACCAATAAACACTTGATATTTCCATTGAAACAAGAATTATATTTTATTTATAAAAAAAAACAAACGAAGTATCGTTTATACTGACACGAATATATTCTGAATAATGTTTTAAAGCTTAAAAATATACAAGAATGTGCACAAACATATGCATATGCACCTACCAATGTACCTATACTTTGGAGAATATTACGTCCATATTTTTATAAAACTGTTATAGCACTTCTACTCATACTTTATTGTAACTTAATTGAATCGGTGAGTGCAGAAACAACGTAAGTCTGGATTTTTAAACTTTGCAGGAGGTAGAAAACAACACGCATTTTGCCTTTATAAGCTAGTTTAAATCGATTACGAATTTTTGCCTTTTTGTGTTACTTACGTTGTTTCTGCACTCACCGATTCAATGTATATCGCATATTCATACACATTATTGTCATTTTCGAATTATCAAGTCTACGCTGCCGCGGAAATGGGAAATAATGACTTCATCGCTGGGTAGCGCCGGTAACAAACACAATTTGGGAATATTAGACATCATTTGTAACAAACTTTATTATTAACTTACCGCGTGCCTATCGACCTTCATTAGTCAGCCATTTATATATTAGTAATATTTTTATATTAGGAATATTTATATAATATGAGTAAACCAAAAAACTTTAATCTTTGATATGGGACTTTGTCTTATTTTACCTTTACACATCTTCCGTATCATCCCGTTAGCTTCCATAACTTTATAAAAGAGAATCCAGTGAAACATCTCTATATTTTTCATTTTCCACACGCAAATATTAAGTGTTTTATATTCACTGATAAAATCCAACACTGCACTAACTTTCGTGATTAAATCTTACCATGGAACTAAATATAAGTTTTTTTAATATAACTATTTTTTAAAACTATGATTCATATTATAGATCATTATGTGCAATCATAAACGTTTGAACTGAGCCACGGCATCAAACGGTGTCAGTCAACGACATGAATACGTTAAGCTCTCTTTAAGTTCATATTATAAAATAATATAATAAGTATCGTATAAATTTTAAATTTAAAATATTGTATTACTAACTAAATCAGCTTCTCCCCTATAGGTAATATTTATATCACTTAACCCCAACAAAAAGGAATTTCAACCACTTCGCAAATGTGGTGATAGTTTTTTTTGTAAATATGGAAAATCTAATTTATCAAGGTAAATTTAAAACGTTGTAACTCAACATATATATATACTAATAAGAATACCTACTCAACATCTGCTGATCATTCAATAACTCTTAAGTATAGCTTAACCAACCCTTACTTCCGCGGCGGGCGAACGATCATGTTTTTGTAACAAAACGACAACCACGGCCACCCGGAATCGACAATAATTTATTTGAAGCGAGGGGTAGCTGAGAAAATTTAATGTTCCATTTATAAAAACTCTGCTCCGGAATTAGTAACAACACTCTGTGTGTTTGTCGTTTGCAAATTAAAAATGTGTAATAACATTTAGCTTTATTTTAATTCTTTGTCTCCTTCTCATTGGTGTACCTTTTTGCAATAAATAGATGCAATGGTAGCTAAAGTCAGCCTTAATATATGTAGGTTACATTTTTATTTGATACTTGGCGATTACTGATATATTATTTTCCACTTGTTAATTTCATATATTCCTGTTAGTATTCTGGTACCACATTCTTAAGCAATTTCGAAGTTATGGAGAACAGCAGACTTGGCTAACAAGAGCTAGTCAGTTTCAAAACGTGTGTCCAACGGTAACAAGCGGGTCGGGGGTCGACGTTGGAGTTACAATGGCTCGTTTGGACACAATACTGCCCTGCGCACCCCGCACCTCACTCCCCGCACCCTAGCGCCCACTTCATTACGCGTGTATTGTACGGCCACGCGCGATCAGCCTGACTTCTGACCCGACGATGGTGGCCACCAAAACAATCTCTCTAGCAATTATAATTATTTCTGTACAAGCAGTTAATCTATCAACAAAAATATTAGATCATTTGTATGGCAACCGAACTACCTATCATTATAATAATTCATTAGCTTTATTATAATAGTTACCTATCATTATAATCGATCAAGATTTCTTTATTCACATTTTTTTTCAATGTAATAATGTGTGATATACGTTAAAAACTTAGGCTTAATGAACCAAACTGTATAAGTAGTTATGAAGAAAGCAACAGACACTAAAAATATGCTAATAATGGCAAAGATAATATGTTGTTCAGTAGTTATAGTACACGTGCGATTGAAGAGATCACAATGGGCGTAGGAGTAAAACCAACACGACGCGGCGCCCGCGCATTTACAATTGCAAGGTGTACAATACCACACAGCACACAATGGACAGCTAATTGTGCGTCGACAGACCGACTGGTTTTGTTAAGACCTACCGGTTAGACGTCAATATCCTAAATAGATTTGAATGCATCAGCAATGTTCCAGATAACATGAGGCAAAAATATGTAACCATCGTTAATGAGAGCTTTCATTTAGACATTGTTATATAAACTATGCAGTTAAGCGTGAAATCAGTTTTAAGCATTCAAATTAAATTCGATTACATTTAAACACCTTTAACTATTCGATCTTCGAATCAGCGAAGTGTAAGATGAATTTAAAGTTTCTTCATTTATCCCAAAATGAACTAATCACGGAGATTACATTACAAATCTTATTCAATCTACGATGACAGACAGTGCCCTCTCCAACGACGTGAGACGGACGTTCTAACTTTTGAAAAGTTTGAGGCTTTTTTCATATATAAGTACACATGGTAGTTTATTTAAATTTAAAGTTATAAATTCATGTTTCATATTCAATGTTTTTTATTACAACCACTGATATTTCACATATGAGATAAATGTATTACTATATATTATAACAACAAGCAAACGGCTAAACGAACAGTAGCTGACAGTTCGCACCGCAGCGAATCGTAACGTGCGTAGGTGCCGTATTGTGTACTCCAAACATTTCATTTCTATTTTCAATTTAAGGTAGTAAGCTCAAGTAGCTTTTATATTAATCATCGTACCTCTAAAATGATCATCACTAGACGAATATATTTAAATTGAAGAGGCATCATTATTTGATTATTCCTACGCAATATAATGTTCCATTAATCACAATGCCAAAGCTAATCGTAGTTTAAATTATTTTCATACAGAGAATAAGCGAATTTGTTACTAATAGGTAAATGAAACTTCAATGTTTTGGTTGAAAAGTCGTTAAATTTTAATTTTACAATGATCCCCGAACGCTGTTATCGGTATTATATATGTTTATAATTATGCGATTGTGGTCATTATGAATACATGCGCCGACTGGCTCAGCCAATTAAGGTGAAATTATAATAAAATCCCTGCACAATGAACATTATTATATAGATTTGCCAAATGAAATGAAACATTTAAATACCATGTCTTAAAGTCATGTAGATGTATAGGTATTTATGACTAAGACATTTAAATGCTCTGTTTTAAAACAAAACACGCTACTAAGGCTAGGTGACTTAATATAAGTTTGTATGGTTACTATGTGCAGCATTGCAGCTTTCAATGTGATTTTAGTGTTAATAAAGAGTCTTCACTCAAAGACCTCGATGAGCTTTAACCTGAGATTAAATTTATACAAATTAAAAAAATGAAAAAAAGTAAAAGCCTCTTTGACCACTCAATATCGCCAAAAATTTTAATGAAAATTATCAAGATACTCCGTCTCAAGGACATATAAACATTACAATCCTCGAAGCTATGCAATAGGTAATTTGGAACGATAATTGCATAAATTAAGGCATAATTTCATAAGTACATTCGTAAATGCATTAATGAATGTAGAGACTTCTATCCAGCAGTGGATAGAAAAGGGCTGATGATGATGATAAGCACATTCGTAAATAGAAGTTATTTCAATTGGTATAGGATTAATCAACTATCTTATGATTTAGCAAAATTATCACTGTATTCAAAACACCACCGTAATTGATGTTGATAATGAAACCGTTAAAATCATGTAACTCCTAGTAGAGTCGGTCGAAATTGCTTTATGTAATTAAATTAGAAAAAAATAAAATGGATATATACAAAAATGGTATGCCTAGAGATATTAATGTAATTTTCTTAAATATATACAAACAAGATGGTGTTAAATATGACAAGTCTATCTTTATTTACTTATTTACACCTTCCCTACTTGATTACTATTTTTTATAAAATCACTTTTACAGATACTTGCGTATTTACGGATGCTAAAAAGTGGATTTTCATAAACATTGTTACTTGAGGCTTTTATAATAATCTCAGCAATATAAATCACAATCAAACACGCCTGCGGCGAGCGTTGAACTCTTCATTATAACGCATTGCGCGGGAGTACGTACTCGTCAAGTTGAAAGGTGCATTAGCGCGAAATAACACGTAGCCACGAAAATTTCAATTAAGTTTAATGCACGAGTCCCTCTCCCTCTTCACCCCTCCTTACCCACCCCCACGCATTCTCTATCTACCCGATGTCTTATGCAAAATGAAAAGAGTTTAATTATTTTATTCATCAAAAGTTTATAAATTAATTCGCAATTTATATGAAATACTGAGATCATAAATAAAGTTTTGAATAATATACATCATAGGGCAATATTAATTCTGTACAAAATATTGAGGTCATTGTGGCGCAGTGAGACAGTCTTTGATAATAAATGCGATTTGTGATGTGTTCGAACCCCACTCGGGGGAACTTTTTATATTTAAATTAGTTACATTTCCCCGCACAGGTAAGCTAAAGCGCGAAAATAAGTTTCTCCATTCAACGCAGAATGTCGATTTCGAACGGAAAGTGGAGAATGAAGTGATTTGACACTAGTTTTTTCTTTGACTACTCTGTGGGAAAAAGCGTTGAGATGAAAATAATATAATGATAAAAATATATATGTATAGCTACATGTTTAGAAATTTCTCAACAGTATAATAATGAGTAGTTGATCTAACAATTATAGGCTTAATTTAATTTAATCAATGTTGTAGAAATAGAGCACCTGTTGAGGGCAACATTAAAAGAATCATAATTACCGCTCACGATCCCTGATCATTGACTACAATAACTGTCAAGACCGCACTAAATATTGTTTGTTGAATGCCGGTTATATTTTTATGCCGTTCAACACCTTGAGAGATTATTAAGGCATGCCAGTAGTAAGAAGCCAGGTGCCAGCTCATAACTTATAACACTTTAATATATGATAGGTACGTTATATTTTATATTAAATATTTAACTTGGTGTTTAAATAATGTTTTTATTATTATAATAGTTAAATTGAGAATATTATTGTAACAGTATTAATTCATTTATAGAGTAGGTGGGTAGATAAGTACAAACTTAAGGCAATCTTAAAAGAAAAACATAGAATCTACGTCGTATTGAGACTTCGTATAAAAATTTAAGCGTATAAATTAAGTAAATGGAGTTGGATTGCTCGGGTTCAAACATCGCAAAGCCGAAATCTTTATATGGAATTATATGTTTATCATACTGTGTGAAGGAAACTATATTATTATTTAGAAAACCTTTTAGGTTGTACGTATTCTGAATGTAAAACATCATAAAGAACGACTACACATAGTGGCGCAAATAAAAAGTTGAAAAATTTCTTATTTTTGAAAAAAAATCATTAAACTTATACTTGCATCTTGCACTTGGAACTAAATTTTACGTCTTAGATCAGCTCATACAGGTCCTGTCATAATTGATTTATTTATAAAAATGAGTTATTCTGAAATACCCCCACCAATCGATTACTAGAAATTAAGAATTATTATTTTTACATCAAATAATAATGATAATTTGTTTGCAGCATACAATGGGGACTCATGATTCATAAAAGCGATGCAAAAGCATATTAAATATTTATGACAACGTAACCTTTACAAGCAATAGGTAGCTTAATGTCACATATTACTAAAATGCACTTATGACTTAGACGTTTCAATTTTTATTTCTAACAAAATAAACCTTAGTAGAAAAGAAATAAAAGTCATGGGTTACTTGGTTCATTTTACATATATTTATTAATATGCCTCGTCCAACGACATTGGTCGGTAATTGTCAAGTATTAAAAACCGATAAAACGCTTAATGTCGCGAGTGATCGGTCAAATTGCGGATGCGGACAATTAACATTGACGTGTCGATCACGATATCGATTCGAAATATTTACAGTAAAATTTAAGTATGTATCTCCTTATACTTCCAAAAAATCATGAATGTGTTATGGTTTAATGGGTAATTTATAAAAGTGGCTACCGAATATTGGTAATGTAGAATATGGTAATCACTCAAAAGACCTTTTTAGTAACACTAATAATATTGTAATATGAGGCCACGATATAAGCGTTTATAATGTTAATCTTGCCAAAATAACATGTCCACCATAAACTTGCTGAGCGACAACTTTAAAATATTTGGACGCTCTTTATTGTGCCTGAAGTCCAACAAGCATAAATCGTCAACCAGTTAGGCTCTAACAAAGTCAGCAGTAAAATGGTCGCCTATAAATCAAAATAAATCGAAAAAATGTAGTATACATAAACAAGGAGTGCTTGACACTTTATTTTCTTGGTCACTCGGTAAAGTGACGACACCGATATTAAAGATGGTCGTAAATAAAATTATTATTTTAGTTTTTATTAGCAATTCAATTTAAATTCGAATAGAGTTAAAATATGTATTCCTTTTTGCAATGTGTTTCCCTTAGAATAATAAAAAGTTAATTTAAAACTACATTAGCTAATAAAATCGTATTCTAAGCTAATAAAACTCTAAGTATGGAGTATAAAACTTACAGATGATTTCCGATGCGTTGGTTTCCTAAAGTTTTATCATCGGATACTAAACCCTCCGTCGCACTTCGTACCCTCGCACTGTCTATATACTTACTGCTACTGCTTATATCTACTTTGATTTTTTTTGGCTTCACGCTAAATACACATAGCTGGGTAGGCAGAGGGAACCAGAGAACCTAGTGTTAGGACACTCCGTTCTCTTTATTTTCATTCCTCACTTTCCGCCGAATTAAGGTATTGCGTGCTGAGTTGTGGAACTCAACGCCGCGCTTTACCTTGTTACAAAACCGAGGAAATAAAATACTAAACATTATATTTTAATATTTTTATTTCCTGGAGTTGGAATCGAACCCACAACCTGTCGCGCTTATAGTCGTACGTTCGTGCCTCTGCGCCACAACAAGCTTTGAAATGTTATTTATTATTTGGAAAGTCGCTAATAAATTGATTAGAAATATCATTACATATATCATATTAGGGCTAGAGAAATCATTAACGTATTTGGACGAACGAAATTGTTAAAGAAAAAAAAAGAATTGTTAATTCAAAACACTTTTAATAGGCAATTTAACTTTAATAATTCAAGCAGCTGAGGAGAGAGAGAGGGAGAGATTACCTAAATAATTAAATTATGTTCTTACTATATAATATTATTTACTTGATATTCTTAATAGAAATGCATGTACATTAACATTTTATTTTTATATATCTATATTTTTGTTGTAAAAATAGTTGCTACGTTATTTTTTTAAGAAAAACATAAGTCATCAGGCGGTAGTTTTTAGTTAATATGTTAATTGAAGTATATTTGTGATAGTAAATTATGATTGAAATACATATACAGTTTATGCATTTTATTTCATCAATGTAATAAAAAAAGTAAGTAAAAGATTACAACATATAGTAGTGGAAGTCTATGCCTATATATTTAATAAGAATAACAATTTTACAGGTGGAAAAGTTAGGAAGTAGCAGACGTTTCTCAATATAGTTGAAGGTGGATTTGCCAATCTGAAATGACTCAAGGATTATTTATATTTAAAAAACCTGGTCTGGTTGGACCAGTACTTAGTACATTCGGCGAAATAAAAAATAAATAAAAAGTGAAAGCAAAAGAAGATGGAGAAAATGTAAATGCTTAGAAATATTTTATAAAATAATATTATCTTAATAAATTTATCTCAAATATAAAAGAATTAATAGGTAAAACATTGTAGAGCAATTTACAAACACGCTTCGCTACCCTCCCTGATAAAATTTGTCCCCGATATAACGTTTTGATTGGACGGTTTGATTTATTCCTTGTTTAGCTATTAATAGCGAGAGCAGTAAATCTTGATACGTGTTATAAAAATATTTATTTTTAGCTAAACTTTCACAGTGATATTTATCATACTGTTACTGTAGCCAATAAAGGAAAATTAAATATATGAATAGAATTTAAATATCATATAATATTTACAAAAATATTTATATAGATACGGTACACCATAAGGTAATAACTACGTTACCCAGTTTATTAATAGTAATAAATCTGTATAGACAGCATCATAATTATGTGTTATTTATACTAGCTACTAGCCCCCGTTGACGTGTTACCAACGCGTTGCCTAGCAACGTATATATCACTTTATATAAACATGGATGTCAAACCATGGTAGTATGTGTAACATTTATTTAATTAATTCAATATATTTTTTATGACTTATTTTTAAAAGATATTATCATTCTGCACTCCTTCGCTATATATATTATAAGTGTGCAAAGTTTTATGCGTGCGTAATTTTCGTAAAAAGGGGTATAAAGTTATTGGCTTCACATATTAATGTATAGATATTTTCCGTTATACAAAATTTTGTATTGAAGAAACGAAAAATATTCATGTATCAAAATTAAAGGCTTATATCATTCACAATGTGCACAATAGAGACATTACACCCGAGATTGAATTCTCTCCGGGCTACTGGTTGTGATTTAGATAACTGCACTTGTTGCGAGGGGATGTAACATATGATACGGGACTAATTCGCCTTTACATGTATTGCATTTAACTTTGGACTATATTCTAAAGAATATGACGTCTAAAGACGTCAATAAATAATAAAAAGAAATTATAACACACAACTCATATTTAACTAAATATTGAGATCAAACTAAACAATAATGTAGTAATAAAAATAATATTGATAATATATATAAAAGAACTTGGTTAATAAAACATATAACCTATATAGATTATTCGTTTTATACTAATATACTACATGTTTAAATAAATATTTTTTTTTAACTGAGTATTTACCGTATCAAAAGTCAATTATGTCATTGTACCCCTGTCCTGAAGACACTTGTTCATGTCAAAACGCAACAGCACGGGCGCCCCGAGCGTACACAATGCCAATTTTCCGCTCACCGCCACCGACTACGCAATTATTTAGATAAACCTCTCGGCGTGACTATAAAAACATCTTCCCCTCCCCCAGTGCGCTGTTTGTTGTCTTTGGGGCTTTGTGAATTTATAGCCTGACATTACGCCGACGCTTAGGATAAAAATGTACTTTTAATTTATCTCGTTAAAGGGTTGAAGGACGACCGGGTTCGCGAAGTAATTATTCCAAAATTGGCCACTTTATCTGATTAATCCATTCCATACCCTTTGTGAGGGCGATTATGGAGTGAACTTATTTTGCTGACTGCGCTCTTTACGAAGTGAAATATTACATTAAGTTGATGAGGCAAGCTATCATTTTCTGCTTCCTTGCGTTTTTAAATAATATGAGAACTGCTATTGAAAAACTGCATCACGTGAAGTCTTTATAGTATCCACTTACCTTCCAGTTTTTGTTATTATCATCTCGGTGCCTAGGTCATGAAATTTGTCCCACAACTCCTTAGTTTCTAGTTGGCAATCCACCGATAACAGTTCCTCGCAGTTGCAGGAAGTCACAGGAGGCGGCAGAGGTCGAGCTGGTGATGGTGTATCCCTTTCACCCAGTTCTATGAAAATGCGATTATAATAAATTACTTTTGATAACTATGATAATGTAAGTTTGAAGTAAATATTTAACAAGGAAAGGACAAAAATTAACACTCCTTTTTTACCTTTAATGTGAAACAAATTGTTGACACTAACAATGACTATCTCAACTAAGTAATAAAAGTGTGACAGTGTATTAATTTCCTACAAGTATTAAATCATTGAGACAGAAAAAGGTTATGTGAAACTAAAAGTAGTATGAGAATTCTATTTTATTATGCTAATAAAGTGTTGTAATCACAACTTCAATTTACTTTTTGCGTCACAATGGGTGAATATAGCTTACATGTATTGTATGTCAAAAGTGTAATTATCATTACGAACTTTATACGATCTTAAATCATAAATAGAAAGTCCGCTATACAATAACGGAATATAAGTTATTATGAGTAAAAGTAGATTGTTATTTGAAGATAAAGCTTATAATCTTAAGCTGTTGGTTATATAATAATTATAGAATGAGAAATTATACTAGTGTGTGCTTTTTTAATTCTTAAAAATTACATTAATATAATTTTACAGCAATAAATATGTGTTTAATAAACTTAACAAAAAAAACGAAAATATCTACTATATGGTACTTTAATTAGTAATTATTTTTGGTATTTTTTTATTCATTTGCATTTGGTTCATTCATTTATTTCTTGTCTATATTTTCTTGCTACTTTATACCTATACTAACAAATTGTATGCGATAAGAAATAAATGTATTTTGTAAGTGAAGTAAGAGATACTTACCCGATGAGGGCGCAGGTGACGGCGCAGCAGTGTCAGATGCATCGCGTTCTCCATCTGAGCACTGTTCCACATCCACTTCAACGTCTTCATCTGGAGCGGGAGACCGACAACTGGAAGCTGGTGAACTGAGAGAGGCAGGTGAACTTTGTCTGGATGATGGACCTGCATAAAAATAAGAATAAATAAGAAAGACATATTTAATTTCTTAATTTTCACTAAATTTACATTACTTGTCCGCTAAATGTGGTTGTACATGTAGATCTACCTACTGTTTTATAATAATCATGCTACATCATTTATAACTGCTTACAGTTAAGAAAAAGTAAAAAAAAATTTTTAAAATACTTGAAAATATATTTTATATTTAATTGAATAAATTTAAAATTATGTCATTGAATAATAAAATTACTTTGTAACCATTTTTAATTTAATTAATAGTTATAATTTAATATACCCACCAACTTAATTTTACATAAATTGTCATTACTCGAGAATGTTGTTGTGTATGTTTTTATATATGATATTCTATATTTATATTTGATTTTTGATCTACTCATTCTTAACAATTGTATGAGATATTCATAATCTAGTGGTATTACTTTTCGAATACACAAACTTTCCCTCCAGTCAAATTGGTAACAACAACTACCAGGCAAGTAACAAGTGCGCTACGGTGGCCTTATTAATGATTATTGATATAATGTATGTCTGTACTATCATTATACTATATTCGCTTTATGAACTGCCATTATGCGCTACATTAGAAAGATAAAATAAAAATTAATTTTAAAATAAAAATACAATAATTATACAGGAATAAATTAATAATTATTTATAATCGAATGTATTAGAAAAAATAGGAACGTATACACAGGAGCGTATAAATAATAATATTTCTTTTTCTAAACTCCTAGATTATATTAGACGATATGTATAGGCACAGATAAAAAGATGAATTAAAATATAGGTATACCAGACGAGAATCAATATAACAACCGCCAGCTAAGCAAAAGTTATTGTCCACTGAACATTAACTACGTGGTTACGCAAAACTGTATAGTACTTACTTTAAAAAAAAATCCCTTATTCAGCCTACTTGCTAATAGTAGGTACCTACATATACATGATTAATAATTGTTCATAAAATAATCCTAAAAAGGACCTTATAAATTTATGTGTATGTATGTATTTTGTAAGATACTTATAGTACTCGTAGAAATTAAAAAATATAAATAGCTTACAAGACAACGGGCAACACTCCATACTTCCATCAGCAGAAATTGGGTACTAGAATATTTCAAAATTATTCTTAAGAAAACTGTTCAAATCTTCCATTTAAATCAAGTCTAGCTCGAAATCTTAATATCGCTTTCAGTAATATATGTGGGCACACACATTGAATTTCAAAAAATTAACACACAAATAACTTTAAAATGCTTTCCGTAATAAGACTTTTTATAAAGATAAATTAGTGTCCATAAAACTACACAATTACCTGGAAATTTAAGTGAAATTGTAATTTGATTGTAAGCAGCGTGTCCCACCGGTCGGGAACTCCAGACCGCGTTCGGTTCCGCGCAATTAATCCCGAATAACGAACGGCAACACGACTCTTGCGCCTGCGCCAGCGCAGACCTCACCAATTAGCAAGCCCTTCGGTTGCCAGAACCATGTTTTATTATACCTCAGAAAAAGGATTTAAAAGTAATTCGACTATTACTTTACTCAGTGAAGTAAAAACTAAAATAAAAAAACATAATTCAAAATAAGAGTTTACATTTGTGAAAGTACTTACATATATACATAGCTTCACGCTGTATTCTGCATATAGCAGGGTAGGCACAGGAAACCTATTGTTAAGACACTCCGTTCCCCACTTTCCGAAAAATTGAGGCATTGCTTGCTGAGTGGCGGAACTCAACGCCGCGCTTTGCCTTGTTACCAAACCCAGGAAATGAAAAAATTCCATTTCCTGGACTGGGAATCGAACCCACTACCTGTCGCGTTTACAGTCGCACCCTTATGCCCCTGCGCCACGACAGGCGTTAAATTTGAGAAAGTAAATAATACATTGATATTTATAAAATATATATGTGAAAAGCTATTTTGTCTGTTTTTACATATATCTTCATCTATATTTTCAATATCGAATATAGTAGGTAAATATAATATTTTATATTCCATCAATTTAACGAATTACTACTAAGTGGTATAAATTAAATCATTTGCCCTGATGCTATTTTGGGCTAATCTTAGAAACTATTGCACATATTGTGAATCTTAACTTAAAGGAGAAATAGGTATAAAAGAATGTTTTAAAAATATTAAGTCTAACAACTCTAAGCAAATAAACTTAGTTTTACGTTCCAGAAAATCCACTTCAGTCTACACATGAACATTACATGGTTTGTTTTATAATTTTTGTTTAATTTTCAGTAAACCCATGAATAATTAGTAATCTACCCATAACACATAAAGTAAAGTAAATGCACATTTTACGAATCACAATGAGATTACTATTATATCCGAATAAATATATACCTATATTTATTTAAACGAAAGTTTAAACTTAGGTTAATAGAAAAGCTTTGTCGTATTATATTTTACACTGTTCCACATTTTGAACTCATATAAAGGCATTGTATGTCAGATTGTAAAATGAAACAACGCCTAAATACGCATTACTGCTATTTACTAAATATAATAAATTGCTTACTCCATATGAAATTTGGACCATAATTACCTATCGTTCATTAGTGACCTATACAAATAGGCAATGTTTCTTAAACTAGCGCCAACTGTGTTAAAACGATATCCTTTTCTTTTTAAGTACTGAAAGGATTTTAAATAAGTAAAAATCGTTTTGATATATTAAACGTTTATTGTATAATACTAGGTAAATACAGATAACTTTTCATTAAGAACAAAACACCGGCGGTGAAACGTAAGATAATTTGTATGTGTGGCCGGTTCGTTATGAATGAAGATTGTAGCCATCGCAAAATATGAATCCGAATGGTTATGGCATTCGATCGATAATTGAGATTCGAATTGATTCCTGTAAAAGAAGGTTTTCAACCAATGTGTACTGCCAGTGATCACATATGGCACTAAGACGTGATCTCTTACTGTTCGCCTCATCAGAAAGTTGCAAGTCGCTCAGCTATGGAGAGGGCTATGTTCAGGGTTTCCCTACGTGATAAAATTCGTAATGAAGAAATCCGTAGGAGAACGAAAGTCACCGACATAGTTCTCAAAATATGCGAGCTGAAGTGGCAATAGGCAGGCCACATCACTCGAAGAACTAACAACCGATGGGGAAGAAAGGTTCTCGAGTGGCGACCACGAGCCGAAAGGCGTAGCGTGGGACGACCCCCCACTAGATGGACTGACGATCTGATCAGAATTGCGGAAAAGCGCTGAATGCAGGAGGCATCCAGTCGTGCTTTTTTTTTTTTTTTTTTTTTTTTTTTTTTTTTTTTTTTTTTTTTTTTTTTTTTTGATGTAGCTAACGGTTACGTATTGCTGAATGCTTATAGTACTCTCAAATAGAAATTAAAAAATATAAGTAACTTACAAGACAACGGGCAACACTCCATACTTCCATCAGCAGAAGAAATTAGGTACTAGAGGAATATTTCAAGAGTATTCTTAAAGAAAAACTGTTCAATCTTCCATTTAAATCAAGTCTAGCTCGAAATCTTAATATCGCTTTTCGGTAATATATGTGGGCACACATTGAATTTCAAAAAATTAACCACCTGGCTTCTTTAAAATGCTTTCCGTAAGCCAGGCTTTTGAATGATTAGTGTCCATAAAACTACACAATTACCTGGAAATTTAAGTGAAATTGTAATTTGATTGTAAGCAGCGTGTCCCACCGGTCGGGAACTCCAGACCGCGTTCGGTTCCGCGCAATTAATCCCGAATAACGAACGGCAACACGACTCTTGCGCCTGCGCCAGCGCAGACCTCACCAATTAGCAAGCCCTTCGGTTGCCAGAACCATGTTTTATTATACCTCAGAGAAAGGATTTAAAAGTAATTCGACTATTACTTTACTCAGTGAAGTAAAAACTAAAATAAAAAAACATAATTCAAAATAAGAGTTTACATTTGTGAAAGTACTTACATACTCGTATATACATAGCTTCACGCTGTATTCTGCATATAGCAGGGTAGGCACAGGAAACCTATTGTTAAGACACTCCGTTCCCCACTTTCCGCCGAATTGAGGCATTGCTTGCTGAGTGGCGGAACTCAACGCCGCGCTTTGCCTTGTTACCAAACCCAGGAAATGAAAAAAATCCATTTCCTGGACTGGGAATCGAACCCACTACCTGTCGCGTTTACAGTCGCACCCTTATGCCCCTGCGCCACGACAGGCGTTAAATTTGAGAAAGTACTCGTAAATAATACATTGATATTTATAAAATATATATGTGAAAAGCTATTTTGTCTGTTTTTACATATATCTTCATCATTGAACTTGCCCTCACTTTTCTGTATGTAATTGTATTTTCAATATCGAATATAGTAGGTTAATATAATATTTTATATTCCATCAATTTAACGAATTTCTACTAAGTGGTATAAATTAAATCATTTGCCCTGATGCTATTTTGGGCTAATCTTAGAAACTATTGCACATATTGTGAATCTAAACTTAAAGGAGAAATAGGTATAAAAGAATGTTTTAAAAATATTAAGTCTAACAACTCTAAACAAATAAACTTAGTTTTACGTTCCAGAAAATCCACTTCAGTCTACACATGAACATTACATGGTTTGTTTTATAATTTTTGTTTAATTTTCAGTAAACCCATGAATAATTAGTAATCTACCCATAACACATAAAGTAAATGCACATTTTACGAATCACAATGAAATTACTATTATATCCGAATAAATATATACCTATATTTATTTAAACGAAAGTTTAAACTTAGGTTAATAGAAAAGCTTTGTCGTATTATATTTTACACTGTTCCACATTTTGAACTCATATAAAGGCATTGTATGTCAGATTGTAAAATGAAACAACGCCTAAATACGCATTACTGCTATTTACTAAATATAATTAATTGCTTACTCCATATGAAATTTGGACCATAATTACCTATCGTTCATTAGTGACCTATACAAATAGGCAATGTTTCTTAAACTAGCGGCAACTGTGTTAAAACGATATCCTTTTCTTTTTAAGTACTGAAAGGATTTTAAATAAGTAAAAATCGTTTTGATATATTAAACGTTTATTGTATAATACTAGGTAAATACAGATAACTTTTCATTAAGAACAAAACACCGGCGGTGAAACGTAAGATAATTTGTATGTGTGGTACGGTACGGTTCGTTATGAATGAAGATTGTAGCCATCGCAAAATATGAATCCGAATAGTTATGGCATTCGATCGATAATTGAGATTCGAATTGATTCCTGTAAACGAAGGTTTTCAACCAATGTGTATTGCCAGTGATCACATATGGCACTAAGACGTGGTCTCTTACTGTTCGCCTCATCAGAAAGTTGCAAGTCGCTCAGCCATGGAGAGGGCTATGTTCAGGGTTTCCCTACGTGATAAAATTCGTAATGAAGAAATCCGTAGGAGAACGAAAGTCACCGACATAGTTCTCAAAATATGCGAGCTGAAGTGGCAATGGGCAGGCCACATCACTCGAAGAACTAACAACCGATGGGGAAGAAAGGTTCTCGAGTGGCGACCACGAGCCGAAAGGCGTAGCGTGGGACGACCCCCCACTAGATGGACTGACGATCTGGTCAGAATTGCGGAAAAGCGCTGAATGCAGGAGGCATCCAGTCGTGCTACATGGCGTTCTATGGGGGAGGCCTATGTCCAGCAGTGGACGTCTTCCGGCTGACGACGAATTGATATTCATGATTTTTTTAGCTTCACGCTGCATCTCCCCGCTCATAACAGGCAGAGGGAACCAGAGAATCTAGTGTTAAGACACTCCGTTCTCTTTTAACATTTCCGTTCCCCACTTTCCGCAGAATTGAGGCATTGCGTGCTGAGTGGTGGAACTCAACGCCGCGCTTTTTGCCTTGTTAGCAGGGCGAGGAAATGTAAATACTAAATATTATTTCATATTTTTCATTTTATAGAGTGGAAATCAAACCCATAACCTGTCGCGTTTACAGTGGCACGTTTGTGCCTCTACGCCACGACAGAGAATAATTTATTTATAATAACTAATTGATAATAATTATTTCATATAGAAATTTTACTGTCATAAATTATAGTTGGCCATATTGCCGTTAGCCGTACTAGGTGTGAATAAGTTGATAATAATAGGTATATTATAAAATATATTATATAATAAAAAATATAGTAATAGATATATAATATATAAAAAATATTCAGATGTTACATATAACTTATTAGATGTTTACTATTGATAAATTCATCAAAAACTTTACATATTTTTTTTATTTTAAATTAATGTGAACGTCCGAGCATATTCTCATGTGTTAGTTATATGAAATATGCCCAAGTTAAAGCATGTAATCATTATAAAATTACTTATTCTCAGCGTAAATAGAAAAAAAGCGTACCTAAGCATTATTTTGTTATAATGGTATTTCATTATTACTTGCTTATAAACTACTTGCGTATACAAATCATATTTATTGTTTTTTTTTAGATAATTGGACATATATGACAGGTATTATAACATTTTTATTAATCTAAATAAAAGAAATCTTTGACAGTTTGATCAAAGCAAAATACTACAGCTTGCTAAGCCTCCAAAGGAAATGTTGTAGAAGGATCGCAAAGTATAAAGTGCTTGCAGCCTTGGGACAAGTAATTTTCCAGAAGTTAGAAACTTAGGCCTATCTTACCGAGAAATGGCGGCGACCTAGCGACGGGGCTGCGCGGCTGCTCTGCGCTGCGGGCCATGATGGCCGCGATGGAGAAGTCCGTGGCCCGAGTCTTGCCCTCCTCCGCCACCATCCTGGAACCCCACCCTTCCACATCCATCAACACTTAGTACTCCAGTTCAAACTTCACCGTTTCATTCCGTCCGACACATTGTCTTTTACGCATAACAATAAGAATACATGAGACAACTTAAATAAGAGATTCACACCAATAATTTCTCAGCACATTATTGTTGTTTAGACCGCGAGCGTGATAGTAGAGTCGGTCGTGATAGAGCAGGCATGGAAGCGATAGACACAAAGCGACACGGCGGTTGAGCGCGGACTGAGCGCGCGGAGAAGCGACGCGAGCGGGGCGGGGCGCGGGGCGGGGCGGGGCCGCCTCCCCATCCACCACTGGTCGCGGTGCCCGCTGTCGCCGCGCAGGGGCCGGTACCCCTACTCATAACAATATCACATTATTATTTAATTTGTATTCCATATCACTTGCTCGCTCCCGTCATAATTCATTATTAGCATTCAATAATTTACAAATTCCGTTACTGTTGAATTTCAGACAGTAGTACATTTAAATTTTATGTACGAGCATATAAAATATATATATCTATTAATTTCTAAACGATAAACATAATGTTTAATTAATTCTATAATAATATGACGTTAAAATAACAATGTGAAATAAAACTCGGGCGCACCGAATTGACTGTAACTGCGCCGCCCATTAGACAGATCACAAGATTAGAGAGAGAGGGTACTATTTTATGATATTCAATAACTACTTGAAAGAGTAAGATAGCGTTATTGCTATTACTCTGACATTTAATATTACGCGCATGTTATACTTTCTTTTCTAACAAACATTGCATTTATTTTCTTTTTCCTTGAAGACTGGTTGGTTTCTTAATATATATTATTTCAATCATCTGTAACATTTTGAGGTTAATAAATGTCTTCATACAAAAATATATAATTTATTAATAATAAAGTAATTCAGCGAATAGTGGGCAAAGGAAATTTTAAGAGAACGGAGTATCTCAACATTAGGTTTTTAGGTTCCCTGTTAAGTGCGGGATACAGCGTGAAGCAAAAAAAATAGAAATTTCTACGTAAGTAGTAAATTTCTTAAATTATAAAAGAATTAAATTTAGTTCTTGCAATTGATGTTAGTACAATAATAATAATTTTAAGTGTTAGACGAGTAAGAACAGAACATGTTCCAGTTACAGATGTTTATTTATTAAATATACAAACGAGACACAGCCTTAGCAGATTTAGATCATGATGACGACTGAGTCCCTACAATACAAAATGTAGTTTGGGAATACTCAGAGAATTTACCGACATATATATTGTCTCTCTTTGTTAATATAGAGTCCCACTGTTGACTCTACGCGAGCTTTTAAAGTTACGCGAAGCTTTGAGAAATATGAAAAATATTTCGCCTTACAAACAGATATAACTCTCCTGGCGTGGCATTAAGGGACATTATAAGATACGTTCCCAGTTTTTTTCAATTTCGCGTAATGGTTTCCGGGAGCTTCCTTTTATGACAATGTCAATTGAGCTTAGATAGTTAAGTAAGTTACTTAGGTATATAAAATCAAATAAGTAAATAATTTTCTAATAGGTAGATATCTATATTTTTTAAGTAAGATAAGTATTAAGTATATTAAATGTGCGTCGATTTAAACTTGTAAAACCAGTCAAAACATAACAAAATAAGCCGGAACACATAATTCAGTATAAAGTCAACAAGACCGTAAAAAATAGGAAACAGCTATAGAATAGGTACCGTGGTGAGACACAAAGAAGCATTGTGTAACAAAATCACGCAAAGGACGGCGCCCGCTTTGAAAAATGTCAGAGCATCAATAACATTTTGAAATGTACAAATATTTGTTCACGGTATTCACGTGGTGAGCCACACAGGACGCCATCTTACTTATTGTGCAATCTTATTCTCACAACATTGCAAAAAATAACTGATTTTAAATTTAACATCAAAAATATAATTGAATATTTTAATTACCTACCATATTTTGATAGTTTTGTTTAATTGGTGGTAAAAAAATGAAACAATTAATTACTTGTGAAACAAATTCAATGATAGCTTTGCATTTGTTTACGTAGAACCTCCGTGCTTATTAAAAACATGCGCGAGTTTATAAAACTCTATTTTTTTATTTTAACTAAGTGATAAATCTTCGTCGTTATTTTTTTTATTTAAATCACACACTACCTTCACTACCTTCACATACACAGATTATAAAACGATATGCTTAAGTAGGTGCCCACTAAATACTAAAACCATCTCCTTGTGTAAACATTTGCAATAATTTAATAAAAAAAAATACATAGCGATACTCAAATAAAGAATAAGCGCAACATAAAAAGGCAGCATCAGCAGGCAACAAATCGCGAGCATTATACATGACAAATGTAATGCCCGGTGTCGGGTTGCGCCCACCCGCGCGCCGGATTAGTTTCTACTTTCGTGCTCCAGCTATTGGGAGAACGAATGCCTGAATGATCCGTCAAACAAGTTGATATTGCGATTTAGTGAAATTAGCAAGTGTTTTTTTTATATGATATAAGAATTTAAATATTGATTAAAGTGACTAAATCTTTTTATTTTATATTGAATGTATTTGAACATGAGATCGCTGGCAGATCAATAGGTATCAATATAAACTGAATATTTAATAATATATTAGCGTAATATTTTTTTTGTTTTTTTCACTATCCATGATTATCACTCATCTACATGATATGACAATTCTTTATAATATGTCAAAAATATACTAAAACAAACAAGTATAACAAATATTTATCAGTATAACTTGTATATTACGCTTAGTACAAACAGCTTACAATTGATAACTTTACCGTACAACAAATGTAAGTGGTGGAATGGAAACAAAGTATCAGATTACTTTCCGTTTGCTCCCTAAATAGGGGCGCCCTCTACCCTTGACGCTTGCCGTGCCATCAATACTACTCCTTAAAATAATTCAATCGTTAAAACAACTCTATTTTTGAAAAGATAAAAATAGATTATAAGAAATAATTGACGTTGAGCATGACGATTTCTTTGAAATATATTATGTTAGAGGTAGCTTTGTGAGTTATTTTATAATTATTTTTAATACGTGAAGGAAAAACTCTTAATTCAATTTACGAAAATTATGTAGACGGACGAATAATTAAATTTGATATAGTATAAGTTTATATTGAAAGAAATTAAAAAGCCAATATTCTTTATAATAAATAACAATAAATATTAAATTAGTTCGTCTATACAGATCTGTGTAGTGACAAAGATACCGTTTACAACCGTATTTCGCATCAACGAGTCTACTTACAAATCGAATTCTAATTCCTTGTGATATTAGTGAACGAGTGAGTAAAAGTCATAGCTAATTAAAAACGATGTTTCAATTTGCTTAGACATAGACAGCATTGGGTTGGGTTCAACCTCCCTGGTTGATATGTTTTTAGATAAACAGGGAGAGGAAAACTAAGTTATTTTCAGTTCGATTTTCCTCCTTGCTACGTACCTACTCTTTCACTAGCTGGTTCTACGCTCTACTTATTATACAGAATACATGAAAGTTATAAAATAGTTAAATTAAACACTCACGGTACAATTACTTAGTTCTAAGTTAACTTGTTAAGTTCATGCTCATGGATGAAACAATATAATTTTAGCTTACAATAAATAAATAATCAAATGCAACATAACGTAAGGTGAACATCTTTTTAATTATGATTATATTACGTAATTCACAAAGTTATGCCATATTTCGTCATTATACACAAATGCCTAACGATTTCAAATACACACAAGATTCAATCGATAACAACCTAAGCTCTATCAATCTGAGAAATGGCCGATAATACCTCATTACAGTAAACTAGTAGCGAAGGCCTCCACGGCAGCCATTGTTGCGTGGATAAGCTCATTATTTATGTACTATTAGGCACACAATCTGTGCTTAAGTTAACCATTTACATGAAAGTAACTACCGCCCACCTCTACGCCGCCATGAATTTCTAAATAACCTACGTGTCTTTGTATAGTTAATAGTTGAAATAACCTTTACTAAGCAGAAATTGCTATAATAAATAGCTTAAATAAAAAGTATACATTTTAATAAAAATTAAGCAGCTTTATGAACCACGTATTATTTCAACTCAAGGTATATCTACTTAATTGTTCGAGATAACGTGTTTAGTTCACATGTAACAATTATACTTGTTGTTTTTTTATATTCTTTTATAAAATTTAATCCAATTATATATGCAAGTTTAGAATTAGCTGCTGTATCTACCAGATAGTAGCCTTTAAAAATATCAGATAGTACTAAATGTATCTAATAGATGATACATTCAATTTTACTGTCTCTTATCATATATCAAAATCACATCAATGTAATATTTCTACTACTATAAACATATTAGCATAGTGGCATAACGTATTGAGTATTTTTCAGTTAAGAATATTCAAGCTTTTATCGAAGTACGACCATAAATCGGTGCGCAGACGCATGTAATCCCCGCCCGCGCCCCGCCGCTAGCTATAAACAGAAGTCTACGTGTTGGACTTATAAATCCTGCTCTTAACTATTGTATCTCATGCCACAATAATGAAGTTAGCTCGTTCAGGAAGAATTATGCCACCATGTGGGTGGGCGACGCGGTTGGAATGAATCCTTAAAGATTATTGTATAGGAATACGGTGGACCAATTTTTTGTACAAGTCGGTAGTTGCGTCGACATTCGAGGTTGCACAGCCGGTGAAAGGTCTCCTGAAAAAACAAACGATAGCGGCTAAGCCACACGTCTGGTGACAAAGTGTCGGGTTGCGAGTTCCGAGAGCTGGCCTTTATTAAATTCTTTACGACTATCGTTCGACACGTCACGATCTACCAATATCTATAAAAGTAATAAATCATCATCACGAGTCGTTAGCTCTGGTTTACAATTTCTAATATCGTTATTCTTGCTATAAATCAAGACGAAAAATATTATACTTACAATAGTTCCAACTGGAAGAATTTTTCTTCTACAAAAATATTATTCTATCAAAGTTATCATATAGGTAATAAAAATAAATAAAATACACAACAACAACGGTTGCAGTTGTGTAAAGGTATAAAAGTATACAAATCTTTTTGAAAATATGAATATTTCATTAAATAAAAATCAAATTAAAAGCTTAAGATTTACTTAATCTCTTTGCTACACATTACAGGTAACACGAGGCAGCGTGAAAGGTGTAGCTAATAAGTGTGAAGCGAGGCTCGAAGAGGCGTGCGTAATCGCTCCTATATAAACAAACTCTCATTCTGAACACTAAAAAACCGATATATTTCACCAAACTTTTATATCCGTTCACTCTAACTTGAAATATATTACATTTCTTTAGCACCTTTTGTATCTTTTAGTGCGTTGTCCCTACTTTTATGAGTGCAAGGCGTTCGTAAATCATTGTAGTGGAAGTGGTGTACAATCGTAAACAATACGCGTCCCGCAGGGCGGCAGGTCACCCGACGGCCGTCACAATCTGCTCTCGCTACAGTGCCAACGCAGCAAAAGCAAACCATCACGATCTAACTAGAGAATTCATACTTCATTAAATACCTAACATCCAATCCTAATTAACCGTAAATATTAACTAAATATACTAGCGTAATTATTGGTATGATTTAAAATAGAGAATATTGCATTTTAAGAATGAGTACAGAAATATATGAAAGTATTCCATGTGTGAAGATTTATTTCAATTATATAATTCCTTAAATAAATTACTTTATTTTTTATCATTTATATTACGCATAACACATTTGTATCTTCATGATAGATATGTTTTGAATAAAACATCGTATGTACCTATATATATATAGAAGAATATGTGCCTATTATATTTAGTCGTATCATAAAATAATACTTTTTTGTACACCAAGCTGTTATCAAATACATATAAAAACGACGTGAATAAGAGAAGAGAAACTGAGAGAATATTAAGCAGTAAATATTTGGCTTAGTCGTACTTATTAAGGAAACAATAATTAAATTGAAGCTCAATGTGGACATTACATTACCAATACATTACCGATAACAGTTAATCCTAGACGTCAGTGCTGTAAATTAAAGTTTATATCAGTTTTAACGACCATCTCGAATGGTGTTTTGATTGCAGACGGCTGGAGGCGTCGACAACTCGACACATTGATAAGACGACAGTTATCGCACAACACAAAAAACGCACATTTTATAGCTAAAAAGCAATTCTCACGCAGCACCTCAGCCTAGCTCTACATATCCGTCACCAAGCTTATATTTTTATGTGGATTCCTACACCGCAACACACTTCAATTTTACGAGCATCGATATAGGCTCGACTTGACATTATGGGATATCGTCAATAATTTTTAAGTATCTGTCTAATAGCTCTGTTTTGTTAGACCTTATAAAGTTTCATGTGGTTACTGTCAGAATATAACTATGGTCTGAGGACAATCATAAAATGTTATTTACGGTCAAGAGAATTATTGAATATTCAAAAACTGGCTAAGAATTTGTTTTTATTTTATCTACAAGTGATTTAACGCTCATTGATATATTAATACGCTAAACAAACCGTGAAACGAGTCCACAAAACACGTAAAGAGCATCAAATGATAACAAAAAGGCAGCCATTAATCTCTCATTGTGTGACGTCGTCGAAACGTTCCGTTTTGTTTGCGGACTCGTCCCGATTTATTCAGACACCGCTCGTTTGCAGTTTGCTATTGTCCTTAAACGATCGGGTGTGATCACACACAAAGGCTATTACAAATGGACCGAAAATAACTGTCTATACATCATACTTATGTACACAAACCATAAATTTAAACCAACGGCGAAACTAATTTCTACAAAACTATATTAATTGTCACACAAAAATTAAAGCAGACTTGAAATTCATTCACTTGATGAAAAGAACTAAGTGATATATTTCTACAGGCAAAAATAGAGATCTATATCAAAGTTAACACTAAATATGTACGTAGGACGGAGGGACACTAGGTTCTTTCTGACTCCATAATACGGAATAAAGCGTGAAGCTTAAAAAAATATTATTGTGTTCTTGACAAATTTCTACTCTACAGAATATTTTAATCGATTGCTATATGGAATATTTTAAATTGTATGCTAATGTATAACATGTCCCTTTTGGTTAAATTAACTAGTGGCCCCATTGACGTCTAAAATATAGCCTATATTTTTGCCATGCCATGCACATCGTTGCCTTGGCAACGTAAATATACGTGTTTGTCTGACTGTGCTTAGATTTATAATTATCAATTTGGTAGGTTAATAATATACAATGTTTCGAAATGAATAGAAAGAATAAAAACCACTTATCGAGAATTTGTCAGCTTAGTTAGGTAACTAAGAAGCTTCTAAAAACCGGAAAGTACAGATAAACATATACCTCCAACACATACCATTTATTTAAGCTACTCTTTTTTATTCTTCACTATTCTGGTCTGACCATAGTGAAAAAATTAATATATGTATTTAAAATTATTCATTCCGTCGAGAGGGAATCGAACATATAACAACATACACGTTGACAGTCTGACGCTGTCCCAATGCGAAAAGTCTGCTGAAAATACGTAACGATAAAGTTAGTATTAGTAATAATAGGTATAGTTGCCTAATGCTCTTCTACGATCCTATCTATAATATACTTGTTAACTAGTAAATTTTAACCTACTCACGTGTACAAAATAAAATTGACATAAATTTCAATATATCTTGTGTTACAACACATTTCTATTCAGTATTTAAATTTAACGACTAAGTACATAATGCTTGCATTCCTAACAAACTACTTAGGTGTAGCAGTAACGGCAAATTTAAAAGCAATTAATTCCGACGCGTTCAATACACCGACGGGATTTACGCGCGCCTAGAGAGCGATCGCTCATCAAAACGTGAAGAATTTGTAAATTTAAAAGGTTTATATTTTCTTTTGTCCGAACATCACTGACGGCGCGGCGGAACGCTCGCGTTCGTCCCGCGGGAGCGGCTTCGCTTCTCATGCTCCCAATTGACAGCGAGTGACGTGTGACGGCCATTGTCATGTTGACATGTTGACATTGTCAAACTTGACTTCTGTCCGGATTCCGCATGTAAATACGGAAATATTACCCTCGGCACCAACACAATACATGGACAAATTAAATAATAGAATAATAAACTAACACCATCCGACAGCTGCAGCCTGTAAAAATGTTGTCATCGATCTTAATAAAAATAATATTAGGAATTATTTATATATTATATCGTTTAAGTAACATTGCCTTCATGCGATATTTATGGCTATGTAACGATGAAACCTATTTAAAGTATATGACTAGAGGTTTCGGTTCCTTTAGAGTCGTACTAATCCAACTACCTATCCTGCAAGACGTGTAATAAATTCTAATTAAAAATATTATTACATTATTATAAATATTGTTTATTACGATAGTACTTTTTATTTCATACTTCGTATCACGTTAGAATATAATTTAGACAAGTTTTTCTGCAGTATAAATAACTATTATTCAAAGAAAAATGAACACTTGAGGTGACTTCACGACGCAGTCAACACTCATTTATAAGACACATAAAAATGAAATAGATAAACAAAAAGAGGTACCATGACCCCTGGCGAGTGCCCCCCGCGCGTCCACCCTGACTCCTGCAGAGCCTTTTTCTATCCAGATCTGTGACAAAGTGACAATTTAAGCATTCTTCTCTAATGTTATTTAGAAATATTCAACAAAGAAACAATTCGCCTTATTTATGGTCGTGTTGTCGCCCACAATAGCCTTAACATGTATTCTATTTTAGCTGTTTCATTTCCGGACATATCATTTAAGAAAAAAGAAAAATTATACATTTTAAAAATATATTTCGATTAATAAGTATAAATATTTAAATTGACAAAAAAGTACATTTACTATATTTTTGAAGTTTTAAAGTGTGTCACTTAGTATTCACACACACAAAATATGTTTTTACTTATACTATTTTCTAAAAAAAAAAAATATTAAAAGGTAGTTCTTATTTTTTAATATGAATTATGAACTATGTAGCAAGCTTAAGGTTAATCTGTATTGCTGCAAATAATCAATTAAAAAAATATCAAGTAAAAACGAATCAATTTACGTAGAATATAACTCCTTGATAATTAAGATTTTGACAAAAAAAAAAGTAACTTAAAATGTACTAAAATATAAAAAAAAAACGAATAATTTAAAAATTACTCGTCTGAACCATCGAGGCCATCATAGAGCAGTGGGATATCTGTAAGGCAATAATTGTGGGTTCGATTCCCACTCGGGAAAATATATAAAATATTTTCATTTCTTCGCTCCGGTAAGATAAAGGTCGGCGTTGAATTCCGCCACTTAACACACAATGTCTAGAATTCGGGAGGAAAGCCGCGAACAGAGTGTACACTAGGTTCATTCAGATTACCCTGCTTTGTGGGATAAAGCCTGAAGCTACTTTTTTAAACTGAACTAAATTTACCTAAATGGAACCACATCAAAAGCTAGCTATCATATAGGAGAAGAATCATCAAGTGAAAAAAATATATTGTAGAATTGACAATTTACACTTTTTTTAAACAATCGGCATGTTAATTGATATATTGTACGCATCACTAAATAAATTCTTCTTTATTCAATTGTTATTCATTTTCAAAAAAAAATATCACGTCAATTTCAATTAAAGTAACAGTAGATACTCGTAATCTTTAGTCTCACATATCATAAAATAAAATTTCATAAATAATAGATATAAATGAGAATATCAAAATGACGTTTTCATATAGGTACAACACAACACGAAATGTTACTTCGTCTGACATATGCCTGTTATAAAATCACAAGAGGGCAAACTTTCCCGCCTCTGTATTTTACGTTTACGTTTACGTACATGGATGTGGAATCGTTACATAGGATAAAAATACACCTAAGCTTTTCATGCTTGTATAGTTTATATTAACCTTACGTCGTATGTTACTGTCATGCTAGTCACATAAATATTTTTAAATTAAGCAATGTGACAACGGAGCAAGTTCTAAAAATCGCATATAAAGTTTTGATAAATATGATATAATTCTATTCATTTTCAAATATTTATTCATTTTAAATTATCATTTAAAAATATATACGGAATATACAAAAAAATGCATCTACAGAATGGTTTGGAAAAGCTATTCAGTATATTTTTTAATTGTATTATTTTACACATGTTTTTAATATAACTAATGAGCATTACATATTTAAAGCTCACATACTTAAAACAAAATTCTAACAAATGCCATACTTAACCTATACTTTTACCGATACGTTATACGTGAGCTATAAATAATGAAGCATGATCTTCTAAGTCACATAATTATAGATAGCTAACAGGGGATGGGTGCCCCACCCCTACTATTAGCTTCATTTTATCTTCCCATTCTGTCCACTGATCCGTTGGGGATGTGACTAAATATCTTGTACAAATAAACATTTTGATTGTTATATCGTCAGGGGAGTGAGTGGAGTGAGTAGCTGTTGCAAATCGGATTATGTAGCGTGTGGTGGCTCACTGTGCCTAATTAAAAGAAAGATTTATGAGATAATCTGGAACAAAAGTGCTCATGCTATAATAAGCTTATTAATTCTAGAAATGTTTTGTATCACGTGGACAGTTGACGTCGTTTTTTTTTTCTTATAGGTCCTCTTCATTCCGTTTTTCTATCATTCCGTCTTAATTCCAGATTCCGGAGGAATCCATAACTGTTGCATTTATTAAAGCATATGCATACTGCACCATGACAGTGATATGATAAAATCGTAAAGTTGTAAGTGTAAAATACTTTACACGAAAATTAAAGAAAACAAAAAAAATACTTCGAGTTTACCAACGAACTAACTCAGAATAGGTTTAGAGTTAATTTATACATGGTATAGGTAAGAGCGACAGGTATAACAACGAAATCACTCTATAATCTACTAAATGATTTCGACCTGTCTAAAACTATCTTCAGTTCATTTCTAGCACATATTTCTAAGGCGGCATTAGTAGTTCTCATTAGTAGGATCGTTTCAAATTTGGTTACGTAAAGAGAAGAGCTTAAACATTGGAGACGAGTGCTTATACAAACAAAATAGGTCTCTTAAACCTACACTTAGGTCGCAAGTCCCAGGCACTGCTTCGAGCTCTTCTTCTTCACTGCAATGCGATAGGCGCAATACTTGCACGGTGAACCCATGGTAAAGAGATTTAATTTTTTATGCTAAAGAGATTTTACTTTGTAAATTTTTAGTTTATTGGTTTGTGATTTTTAAACGTACCAATACTGTATGAACGTATCTGTTAAAGTAGGATCTTGATGGTATACTCTAGCTCGCGCTTCTAATTCCATTCTTTAAAAAAATACTTAATTAAATGAATATTCAAGAACAAGATTTGTGTTAATTGTTTAACGGTATTTAAAGATATTTACAAGGAATATATAAAATATGAAAATACACAATAGGTACATTTTATTTTCTTTTCAAACTGTAGATCACATGTCTCATGAATAAAGCGATGTTCAAACCATCACATACCACTACCGAAAACAAACAGCAGTTAGTGAGGTCGTTTGGATCAATTTACATGAGCAAACAATGCTAAGCTTCTATTGTCAGACATTACTCCGCCCAGTTGAGCTCGTGGACTACGAGCTAATATGTAAATCACAAACCTATAGTTGACTTTTCTCATTGCTTATCTCTTTTACCTACTACAATAACTTTAATAATAGTACCTAGTAAAAAATTGACAGCAAATCGTGCAGTAGCAATACTAAAATGTCTTTTTTGAAGCAAGTCACACATTAACTGTCATCATATTATATTACTTTCATTAGATTGACAGATTAAAATTTATTCAGAATATATAGTAAAAAATAGGGTATTCCAAAAGTCTGCCTAGATAGCATAATATTAATAGCTTAGTTTAAAATTAAAGGTTCCGGTACATTTTCTAAATTCATCTTTTAATTTACAATAACACAATTATAATCAATACAAGAAAAAATATATTATACAGAAAGTTATTTTATATCAGTATGTGCTAAGCAAATGACAAAACGAGTTACTCCAGAGTTGTCGTCGAACGAAGAATGACGGTGCACATAGCGCAAAAGGACGACTGTTCCATGCCTATTCATGAGGTGACGGCTGCGCACCCTCGGCTCCCCACCGCATTTGAATAAATACAATTATCTTGTTTGTTTTGCTCGCCCCGACACGCCCTGCCGAACTGTTTTCCGGTGACACATTCTTCTATTCTCCTTAGTTAGAAATATAAGTATGTACTCGTTGGTACATATTTCGCAAGGATCATATTCAAATTACGCCTAATGTTATATTCGGCAACGGGCATATCGGCGGCAAAACTCAAAGCAGAGCGGCGGCCGCGGCGATGTACACTGTTATTATCTCAACACCATCACACTCTCACCTAACCCATTCCTTTTTTGCTAGACGCCTCCGTCTCCTTCCTTCCTTCCTCGTCGGAGCAGGACCCTGAGTCATTTATACTAAACTCGACTCGGGGCGTTCCCTCGACGATTTATCATTTAGCGTTGCCTACAGACATTATTTGAAACGCATTAAAATCGCGGTTGTGGAAAATTTGTCGGCATCGAAATTAGTACTCCTCTCGAAGTGCATAATTTATCGCTTACACAGCATCCGGTATGCGATTTGATGATTCTAATTAAGAATTCATTGACGTTGATGATCAACTCTTGCTGTATGCTACCGTTGCCGAATAGTTAGTGAAAATTATTTTCTCATTCATGCATATTGATGTTCAAATTCCAAAGAAAAAGGTCAAGATCTTGTATGCAGGGTGTATCCCTACACCGCTCGTTGTCTAGATCGAAAAAATATATTTTTTTAACTAACTAAAAAAAAATTAATTCAAAAGTTTAAAATAATCAAGAATCGATGACAATACACGATTACATATATGACAATAGCTAATAGAAATAAAAGTAGAAAAAATATTCTTAGTATAACTATAAAACGATTGACAAAAATAATTATTACATACTGTTCCAAAAACGTAGGGTGTTTTGCACAAGATTTTTTAACTATTCTACATTTCGGAATAAAATTACATAATTAAAAATCTTAACAATTGATTTGAAACAACCCTCGGTTTTGAACAGTAACTTTAATTTTCTATCTTAAAGTATATTACCTATATAAATATTGACGCATCACTGTTAAGAATAATCATAAGTTGAAAATAATTTGTAATAAATACATTTATTAAAAAATATAAACCTGTTGTTACTTTGTAGAAGTGATAAAGGCAAGTGCTAGTACCGTAAGTCCAGACGTAGTCCAACTGCCCTGAGGAAGCAGTCACGCGCGGCGTGAACATGTGATGAATATGTATCGGCAGGCCGCCACGGCGCCTTGTAATTTGAGCCTCGCCGGTAATTATTTACGTGAGAATGGACTGCCCCGCTTCCCCTCGTCCGGCGAAACGAATCGTTGATTGCGCATGAGTTGATGCGGCCAGATTGCTCCTCATTCACTACTGCTTAGCACGGAAATATAAAAATGTTACACCCTGCTACTTGTCGCATAGTCTTTTATTTACAAAAACTATCTGTGACACCGAAGAATTAATCAGTTAATTTTAAATATATTTATTAACTACAATTTGGAAATATAGCCACAAATTTAATCTCTGTTATTATTTGTAACTATGCTGTGTAACGAAATTTAGTTACGTATAAAGAAATCCTTTCTTACTTCCCTATCGTTTATGTTAAAAAATTATACCATGTTGTAAATCTTTACTTTATAGGTTTAATATAATTTTAAGTCTATATTTTTAATTTTCTACCTGCCTCCCTCGTGGGTAGAAACCACAAACCTCACTATTCAAATAAAAATGTGACTCACTTCATATATTATTTGATGAAAAATGCTGTTAATTTATCCAATTTTACAAATTAACGTATAGGTAAGTCCGAAACCATATTTTACAGAGTCAGAGCGAAATCTTTAGCATATAAATCACATCTCATTAACACGGTAATTTAACACGAAATGAAAAATAAGTGGAACATAGCAACAGGGTTTCATGAAACTTTATTTTTTATCTTAACAAAGATGTGATAGAGTGATGACGGTTGTTTTGACTTGTACTGGCATTTGCGTGTAAAACAGTGTGCCGGATTCTACAAAGATTGGGTCAGTGGTCTTATTGTGCAAAAAATTAAGATCGAGACTTTAACGAAAGGACAGGTTGAAGGTATTAAACAGACCACGGGCTGACAACGTAATTATAGTATTTGCTCCATAACTTAAACTCGCACAAAAAAATAGTTTTTATCACGTAGTGTTTTATATTTATTAATTTAGTAATAAAATAATCAATTTAGATCAAAAATAAATTAACTATCTCAATGAATATAAGATAGATAATCTATGTTTTAACTCTTGCTAACCTGTAAAAGTTGCAGAAATTTCTAATATGTTATATTGTGAACACCTACAGTTGCACTTTGATGTGTTTTAGTGGCATTTGTTCATATTTTTACACGTAACTTACTGACTATGATAATTAAAACTATTTCGGTATATATTTTATTTCTGAGAACTTACTGATAAAATATTCCGTTCTCCACATTCCCATTTTAAAATAAAAGCATTTTTAGTGTAATACTAGTTATTTACGTTCTCTTCTATATTTTCATTTAAAATTTCGAGACAAAATTTTATCATGGTTCAAAATTACATATCTATAACTTAATCATTAAAAGTAATGATTAAAATTATTTATCATATTTGTCCACACATTACAATAATTCATAAAAAGGACACCAAATATTAATTTCATAATTTAGTTCGTTTCATACAACTAGTGCCATCTATCCAAACATAGCTAAACAATATTAAAAACTGCGGTAGGATGTGTGCACTACTAAGCAAAGCTTCTTCAAGTTGTATTATATAATCTCTATAGTTCTAGAGAATATAATATTGATTTATAGCAATAAATTATTTTTGTAAATTCAATATTTTCTTAGCAGCAACTGTGTGTTTTGTAAACAACAGAACGTTAAATAGACTGTTTTCAATAGGTGGGCATGTCGCGTTGGTCACGAACACAGTCTAAAATAATACCATAACGCTAAACGAAAACAAGCTAAAATACATCTTCTAAAAATGTAACATGAACCATTATTCAGCGGACGCATTAAAAATATATTGTAGGAAAATGAGACACTGTATTCAGCGGGTTGATAAGCACTCAAGCGCCCCGCTGCGTTTGGCCCCTAAAAACACACAGACCGCGGGGCGCCGCTCTCTACCTTTTACTAATAACACCGTGTTTCCCTCCGTCATGCCTTATTTCATTCGAACGTCTCTCGTTTTTTCAACGTCTTCGTTTTTTCGTCCTAACCTCAAACAATAATAACAAAAAGAGTCTCTGATGATAGTAATCCTTCATCCTCATTGTCTTTTGGCAGTTTCGTGGAATAAAATATGTTGTGCTCTTGCGACTTGATATCTGAACGTTGTATTATAAATGGCATCGTTTAAAATATTTTAATACCTTGTACATCACGGCGATATTAATTTAGTACGCTTGAGTTGAGCAGGCTGGGTGCCACTGCTGGAATGTTAAATGACGGATTATTACCGACCGCCGAGATCGAGAGATAACTAATTCTGATCTTGCCGATTCTATCGTTACCTTTCCTGACGGTTTAAGCTCAAGATTGTCTTTGCATGCACATTTTCTTAACAACATAAATTTTGTCCCATAACATGTAACGTAGGTATATAATAACAGTATAATGAAAATAATGAATAGACTACAAATTTTAATAAATGCTCCTAAAACAGTTTTGAGTTCAATTCAATTTTTACTACACTTAGGTTTAAAAACTGAAAAGAGACTTGTGTTCAAATTTTAATAGTAAATTTTAGTAAGTATTCTATTATTTTGCTTATATTTTTTTGTAGTAATATATATTTTAATTTTTGGGCGCATTGGCAACATATACAATATGGTTAGGTACATTTTCTTATAAGTATCTTGAAAAGTTACATATGAAGTAACGTTGGTCTCCTGAGCTAAATAAAATAAATAGTAGGCACTTTTTGTAAATATTAAATGACATGGCAACTTTTGATAAATCAATATTTTAAATGTTTACGTTGCCTAACAACCGTTGTTAATTGGAAGCTATCTCATTGTCAATCGTAGCATATGCTGTGCTTTTATTAAGTTCTAAATATATTTAAAAATGGTTCAGATTACTGTAGAATTAGTGCGTAAAAAAGCAGAACATCACGATGGACTGTTAGCTCCTTTAGAAGAAATAGCTCTACACCAGGAAAATATCGAACGAATAGAATTTATTCAGGACTGGTGTCCAAAACTAAAAATTGTTTTAATGCAGAGTAATTTAATAGCGAAAATAGAAAATTTAAATAAGCTTAAAAACCTTGCTTATTTAAATTTGGCGTTAAACAATATAGAAATTATTGAAAATCTAGAACGATGCGAATCTTTACAAAAATTAGATTTGACGCTTAATTTTATAGGAGAAATCTCAAGTATAGAAAATTTAGTGGGCAATTATAATTTGGAAAACTTATATCTAACAGGAAATCCTTGCTCTGATTTTGAAAACTACCGGGATTTTGTTATTGCAACTCTACCGCAGCTGGCTTCACTCGATGGAACAGATATTGTGAGGTCTGAACGCATTAAAGCTTTACAAAATCTACCCATTATAAGATCAGATATCCACTACGAACAAAAAAATTACAAATATGAAAGAATAGCGCAAAAATCCCGATTAGAAAAAGATATTCAAGACAAATGGTCAAATGAGTATAAAGATATGGATGCCGATGAAATAACTAAAAAATTTTGGTCTGAAAAAACTGAACATGCTCCAGAAGTAAGATATGAAATAGAACGCATGCGACTTTTAAAGTCTAAAACTAATAATTTAGAAAAGAAAAAAGAAAATGTTCGTCAGGTCAAATTTTTCACTTCTGATGGTAGACCTTTTAATATAAATCAACCTAAAATTGACTTTAAATTTACAGATACACTACCAAATGCATACATATTAGATTTAGCTATTTATAAATACTTGGATACAAGCCTTCTTGATATTGATATTCAAGCAAATTATGTAAGAGTCACAATTAAAAATAAGATTTTTCAACTTCATCTTCCAGAAGAAATTGACATCACCAATACGATAGCACAAAGATCCCAAGTCACTGGGCATTTGGTGATTACTTTGCCAAAAGCAAACGCAGAGAATAAGAATAATTTTCACTTCACATCTTCTAAGGGGGGGCTGAATCAAGTAACAAAAGCCAAAAAATTGCACAGCCAAGTAAATTCGCATTCAAAAAGAGAATTTTTGGAAATCGGTGCTTCTGATAATGTTCTTGATTTTACTAACATAACCAAAAAGAAACCCACTACCTATTGTAGAGATTTACAAATAAGGTTAACTGAAAAACAATGCTGTCCCGATTTTGTAGATAATCCAGAAGTTCCAGATCTCATATAATTTAAATAATTTATTAAAATTTCTTTCAAAATAAACATTAAACGAGGTAATGTGTTTTAGTATTTTATTTTTAAATAAATTTCTCATTCTATAGTTAAAGCACGCATTACATTTTATTCATATCTTACAAAATATTTTCATATTACTCGTTGTGACAGACAATATTTTGTTCTTTAACATTCATATTAAATTAGATAGTATACTATTTGTACAACACATGTTTATTTTATATCGTTAACTATTCGTTTTGCTGCCATAAAAAAAATAATAGCAATGGTATATTTTTGGTTACACTTTTTAGTCTCTTTCTTTATGATGAATAAATTAATTACCATTTAATTTACCTTCATAGTAATAAGCAAAATTTATATAACAGATTCTGCGTAGGTAGTATATTTTAGCTATTGCTATGTTATGGCAGTTCAATTAGCATTTTACACGTTTTAAGTGCAAAAAGTTTTATTCTTTATTCATATCTCTGAGTATTATGTCTATTTCTAAATAATAAATAATGAGAGAAAAAAATATAAATAACTACTATTTGCAAAAATCATTAAGTATTCAATATAACATATCAGATCGACATATCAACATAAGCTTACTTTTGAAAATGTATTCGAACACATAGGTACAATTCACATTATACTTATTTCATAATTTAATTAGAGAATATAATTCTAGCAAAGAAGAATAATAATTCTAGCAAAACACTTTTAGTAGCATAACCAGCGTCACGTTACTTATAAGCCATTTAAATTTATTTTTTCAGCTAAGCACTAATCAAGAACTCAACTATTGTCTCATATTACATAATAAGACATGACATTGTTGAAAACAGCTACATGGTTTTTTTTACTCTTAGCAAGGTGGGCAGAGAGAATATAGTGTCAAGAAACTCCGTTATCAGTTTTTCGCAGGAAATCGTGACATTGTGAGTTGAATGGCAGAACTCAACGCCGCACTTTTCTTATAGATATGATAAAAAAATTAGCATATCTCGCCCCTAAATGAGCATTATTGAAGACCTTAAAGAAAATCAGTATAATGCGATAAAATCAATTAAAGCAATAGTTTATATGACATAAAAAATATATTCATCAGATGTCACGCGCTTCATTTGCATCAATTAGTGGTATTCCATTTTCAGGCGGTGACACCATTATAGATCGGAAACCGTCGACGTCATGCATTTCTTTGGAAGAGAACTTGGCTGATATTTGGTGTCGGCCGGCCCATGGTGGTGTCAACTTAAACTGTGCTGTTGCTAATGCACCTGGAGCTACATTCTAGAATAAAAGAAACATAGTATTATTAATTTTAAACAATATATATAGTACTAGTAGTACTAGTAATGCTATGGTTATCTAACTATTATTATAGGTTGTCTAACCTATAATAATATTTAGATATCAACTAATCAACGGAAGCAAATTTACACATCAATATAATTATACGTTTTATTCTGAACTATATTCATTATTTACCTCATTAAGTTCTATTTTGAGCTGTTTATCCAGTCCTGGACCTTGTATATAAAATTTGCCGTTCTTCAACGGTATTGGTAGTGGATTTTCCAATGTCACGGTCACTAGGAACTCTTGTTTTGAGGTCGGTTTACCATCAATAGTTATTTTAATATCTGGATTGCGAACTCTAAAATCATCTTGTGCAAAGTAGTCGAAATTTCTATCAACAATTGTTGCTAAGCAGGCTATGTTGAATGATGCCTAAAAAAAATTTAAATAAATTACTATACATAGACAAATATCTATTATTAGAAAAAAAAATAACGGTGGCAGTAAAATAAATAATAAAGGCAGAAATTTTTAAACAATTGCACAACATGCTATCTAAAAAAATAAAACATACTTGGTCAATAAGTTTCTTGTAATAGTCATTAAAGGTAACGAGCAGAGTAATTTTTTCTTTGGCTTCAGGAGTCATCAGCATATCAAACTCATGTCTCTTAACCCCGTCACCCGTTACCCCTGTGTAGGTCACGGTGTCCACTCTTAATATACCTTTCACTTGATGTTGATTGACTGTCGAACGATTCTTTACATGCAGTACCTGTAAAATAAATATATTTTCATTTTGAATAACATAATTGTTTTTATATGAATATCAAAATAAGTACTTAACATGCTTTTTATCTTAAATCTTTTTCTCTAAAACAATAATTTATCATTATCCTTATGGATTAGAAAGAACACATATTATTAGTAACCCCTACAATTTAGAAAGAATACACTACTATAATGACACTCTATTTGCGAACAAAACGTGTTGGGTAATAGAATCCAACGCCGTATTTTCTCTATGAAAGCACAACCTCAGACAGACTACTGTTATTGAACTACGGCCGTAGGTAGCACTGTTTTTTCTCCAGTGAAAGTGAATTTACAATCAAATGAAGAAGTTCTAATTCACATGGTGCCATAATTATATATCAACTAAATTCCACTCTTATAATAACTGTATCTATCGCCATATCACCGCAATAGCCACATACTGTAAAATTGCTTTTTAAAAATGAAAGGCGCCAACACCATCATTATTTTAACTATTTTTATTTTGCAGGTGAAGCATAGAAAATTTAATTATCAATCCTTACTCCCCTCTCAAAAACAATGCGTGTTGAGTGGTGGAAGTCAATTATATGTGTTGCCTTTAGAAAATACCTATTTAACAAAGATTAACAAGGGACTTGAACACAGGTATTCTAACACAATGTAATAAAACCAAAAAATGTATATTTATTTACTTACCACACTGAAATCCTGCCCAATTTTTATATCATCTCTCAGTTCGAAATCAAAAATAATGTCATTAAATGTTTCATTTAGGTAATATCTGGCAAAAATACTTTCGGATTTTCGCAAAGCTTTTTCCATAGTGGCGCGTTCCTCTCTTGTTCTCTCTGGGTACTTATATAGATTCGTAATATCCTATGAAATTTAAAACATTAAATTTTTTTATTAACAGTATAGGCGGAGGAAATCTGGCTTTATGGCACTTCGTTCTTTACACTCCATAGAATTTCACACTACGCTTTGTCCAGTGCGAAGAAATGAAAGTAATTAATATACACTCTAGAACTCTAGAATGGCGATTACTTAAGACGAATGGTTATGATCATGAGTGACCATCGCATTTGTTTGTACAGCAAATATAACAATAAACCAGGTGTTGAAACAAAATTAAACATACCTCTCTGTCCATACGTCCAATTGCTTTAGTAGAAATATTTTGTCCAATAGAAACAGTATCTCGTGCTAAAAGTTTCAATGGTTGAATTTCACCGGAGTATTTCCATAAAATCTAAAAGAATATAAATAAAATATATATAATTTAATTGTTATTAAATATATACGTAAAATTAAAGAAAATGTTTTATCTTATCACGTACCTTATCAGCATTAACTTGTGCAAATACATAAGACGCATCATACGGTCTTTGCAGTTCACCATCTCGTACTGCTCGTAACGAGGCTGGCCCGCATCGATACACATCCTCTGAGGTTTCTTGAGGTGTAGAATCGATAGCTTGCCAACCACCATATTCTGACCCTAAATCTGGTCGGTCCATCCACACCTAGAATATTTAAAATAGCATAACAAAACATGTATCGATTTTAAATTGTATTATACTTTAATTTTATATATTTATTGTTAACAGATTTTTTATAACTATTAAATAATACATATTATTTTATTTGTCAAGTATTTAATGTAAGCATATAATAATGCGGTAAATTCTCATGTTTAACTATATGTACCATCTATAATTATTCACATAACTTTGACTTTAGTAGAAGTTATACAAAATTTTACTAAGTATATTTAACTGCCCATAGCAATTTCATGAGAAACAGATGGCACAACGAAATCAATAAAATTAGAGCTCTTAATATTGGTTGCCAAATAACTTGATATATGTATTCTATTATTAGGTGCCGTAAGTCTTAAAAATCTAACCTCATTCCAAACATGATAATTCCATACTGAGTCTCTCGTGAATTCCTCTAACGTATTGCCTTCGTCGTCTTTAATAATATCAATTGTTAAGCTGCCCTGACTGTCGTGTGCGGCGTCATATCCCGTAACTGGACGGCAGGGTATTCCCAGTGCTCTGCAAACTATTTATATCATTATAACTCTGTAACTGATAAATAATAACTATCTTTAAAAATCTTCCACAGTTTTTGAAGGTGTCAGAAGAAACTTAGTGATAATACTACTCTACTTTTGTGATTTGACTGCCTTTAGACGCGATGATGTAATTTTGTGGCATCCTATGGTTATGTTAATATTTTACAAATATACTTAAAATAAAATATGTTATGTAGACAGCTTTGATGTTTTCATTATCGATATAGTAGTATATGCTCATAGATAATACCACTGCCACACAAATCAACATAAATGATAATATTTTTTTTAACTTACTTGATGTTAAAACACCAGCGTATACCCAACACTGAGCATATTTAACGGGTTTCTTCTTCTCGTAATACCTTTGTAATATAGCTAAAGATCCAACCCACTTCAACGGATGAGTACCACCGTTATAGTCGCTTAATTCACTGCCCCAGTTTCCAAACAGAACCCCATTATCGTCTTGAACATTGACTGCAGCCGAAAGAGCTCGCACTGTTCTGATAGGATCGCCTCTCGAACGCCCTTTGACCTAAAGCAGTAATGAAATATGTATCAAAAGCCGTTTATCTAGAAAATAATATAATATATATATATATATATTTAAGAAAGAATGTATAATTTAATTTGCATTGGTGTATTTGATAATTGTACAGTCACTATGTCAAATACTAAGTTGATAACTTTTGACCAAAGATAACTTTAGTTTCTGTGACTAATGGCTGTGTGTTATCATGATTGACTCCATTACCTTTCCAATATCACGGACTAAATATAATGCACAATCCAAAATATCTTTCTCATATTGTGCATAAAACCATGGTATAGGCTTAATGATACTGTAGACACCTCTATACATGAGACCACCATCTTCTTGAACGTATTCTTCGCGATGACTGTGTCCTGTTTAAATATTACTTTATTACGTTATTTACTTATTAATATTGATATTATAAAAGGTCAATAAAATAAACAAAAATCAAAATCTACCTGGCATATAAACACTATCGTTAAGGCACCATGGATTAAATAGCACATATATTGGCAGTGGGTGTGTATAACTTAGTGATCCACCTTCATTCAATTTAGTGTCAACATCAAAACGCCAAGCAGCCACAATGCAATCAGCCGCTGCAGTAATAGCTACCATAAGGTGGGAGTCCATTTGACCTTCGTATACAGCATTCCATATTCCTAAAGTTTCCGAACCCTTCTCTAACATAGGAACTGCCGCAGACGATTCATCTGACGGCCCACGCTTTTCCACATCTTGAATGCAAAATAAAATCCAATTATAAATGATCTTAAAATATATCTGACCTAATACTGATGGTATAATATCTATTTTTTACAATACCTGATACGTAGAATATAAAGGAAACAGCATCTCTGTTGGCGTCATATGGCCGGTTCAACAGAATATCAAGTTTGAAGGCTTGGCCTCGTCTTATTACGAGACATCTGTCAACATCTCTTGACATGAGATTAAATTTATTTGTATGATGATTTTCCCCATTACTTTCGATGCAAAAATCGACGCCTTGTACGGCGAGGACGCCTTGTCTTGTTCCGTCGATGACATCTGAATAAATAGATGGATTTTAATTATTAAAAAATATATATTACTTGTATGACTAATATTTTATGTTATTATGAACTGACATTATTTATATATATCAAGATATATCAAATTAATAGTGTTTGCGATTGTTTTGAAATAATAAATTATCAATATATAATGATTTATCTCAATATAACTTATTGTTCTTTGACTAATGATTTATGGCACGCATGCACTTTATCATCTTATTAAAATACGTAAAGTAGTAAATATGTACAAATACTATATAAAAAGGAATCAGGAAATTAAAATTTTCAATACATTCTTCGTGAGTTTATACCCAGTATTCGTCATCACTAAAAATTTTCGCGCCTCCCGCTTGGTTCGGAGCCAAAACAATTATACCATAAGAATAATGTAACTTTAACCAAAATTTTAACTGTGTTAATACACAATCAGTTAAAATAAAAATGAAAAAATTAACATTTTATGCTATTATTTATTGAACTCTAAACTTCTATCCCTATTTACCTGGCTGAAAAGGTACAATAATGTACTTTTGACGATGTCCAAAATAATGTCTCCAAAGATTCTTGAGGTATTCCATGACGTAAACTGGATATACACTTATAGACAATTACTACACATATTCACAGAATATTATTTAATGTTACTTTTGTGCATATTATTGAATATATAATTAAATTGTAAGACAGTATATTCTGATTGTAGCGAATGATTCAATAGATGCTAATTGCTTGGCCTTACGTCCAGTTCCTTATGAAAACCGTCTTGGACTGTTAGCTCTCGCTCTAGACTCCATCTATAATACTCCTACAAACGTCGGTGATGTCACGGAGTAAACATGGCTCAAAGGTACTACAAAGAAATACTATGCAAGGCATTCATTGACGGAACTAAGATTTTGTTACTCATATCTTCACTTTAAATTTTTACCCAAAATGGTTGGTTGAAGATTTTGACTCATAAAAGTAACAAATTTGTAAGTAAACATATATATAAACAACAGCGATTCTGAGAACATCAACAAACGCTAAATCTAGAAAATCTATATTCACAGTTGGTAGCAATATGTTATTTGTTCTATTTAAAGAAGATAGAAAAACTATAAATTTGTAGTCCTAAGAGTAAAATTATTAACATTGACCCTTTATAGAAGAGGTCAATTACAATCATTTGTTTTAAATGTCTCAATTTCGTAAATTAAAAATTAACGGCACTTTATTTGATTTCGCCAGAGTTGATAACGAGTAAATTAAATATTTACCTTTTAGATATTAATGTTAGGTGTGGGTGAAAAGATCTATATTAGGATAGATTCACTCAAGGTCTGAATTAGTTTTCCCACGCGTGCTTATGTTTTTGCATATACAATGGGTAAGATCATTCTGATGGTAACAGATGAAGAATCTTACACATCGCTTCTATTCATGATAGTATGTCCTATATCTGATACTATACCTACTAGCGCAGTTGTGCGTGCATATCATTTTAGGCCTCCATTTTGGCAAAAGATGTAAATTTTTTTTAACTTCACGTTGTATCCCGCACATAGCAGGGGAGAACCTCAGAAGGGAACCTCGGAAGAGAACCTCTTAAGGGAACCTAGTGTTAAGACACTCCGTTCTCCTTTAACATTTCCGTTCCTCACTTTCCGCCAAATTGAAGCTTTGCGTAACTCAACGCCGCGCTTAACCTTGTTACCAGATCGAGGAAATGAAAATACTAAATATTATTTAATATTTTTATTTCCTGGAGTGAGACTCGTGCCCACAATCTGTCGCGTTTACAGTTGCACGCTTGTGCCTCTGCGCTACAACAGACCTCATATATTTACAAATACTTATTAAAGTTACATAACAAATTAAGAGCCCTACATTTTATTTAAACATTAAAACCTTTTAAAACAAAAAAGAAGCTTAATATGATTTTCCAATACTTAAGAAAGTCTTTTGTCGGAAATTCTATAAATTTCAGAATATATACTTACACGGTAGAACGAATATTCGTTGCAATATAAGTTTTTTTTATATTACCTTTTATGCATTTATTTGAAATTTAAGGAAAATCGAAATAAAATATGCAAATAATCTCTACAAAGAATGCGACTAAAAAATAACCTGTCATATCTTAGGTAATGATGAATAGTAAAACTAAACTTAGTTAACATTCTAGAACCCGTCTAATAGACCTTAAGTGTATCTCACTAAGTTTCAATGTTTTTTAAATAAAATAGTCGTACATACATAGATTGCCGGCAAGCACTGGCTCACCTTGAACGACATGCATTCGACCACGCACTATTTGTCAAGTTCTTACCAAAGTCATGATTCCCTTAATAGTGCCTGTTCTTGGTTTTCATTCTTAATACTAGTAATTAAATTGATTAGTAAGCTATGTGTTTTTTTTAGTTTAAGTACTAACCATGCCTTGACTCTACATTTCTATAAAAAAAATTGTCATACACTAAGTAACAAATCAATACAAAGGATTTTATTCAACCCATATTTATAATCACCTCCTAATAATAGGTATCGATAAATTCATTGATTTATATGGGTATTAATATATTAATAATATATTACGATAATATGATCGAACCCCTTATGGCGCAGTGGCCTACCGTCAAACATCAGCAAATGCAGAATGAAGTGTCGTGACGCTAGGTTCTTTTTTGCTACGCACGAAAACAAGCTCTACACAAGCAGTTTTATATTATAATATTATACAGAATTAAATTATGTTGTACTTAAAACCTCTCATCATCATAATTTTAATTATAGTTATTGAAATTATCAAAATGTTTTATGTAAGTAACGTAGATTGGTTACGACATTACTCACATATTTCGATTCGACGCTAAGAATTTAAGTAAACTTCATAAAACATTAAAATATCTACGGAAACGTCTTTGCAAAGCGAGTTTTATTTTTGATGAACATCAAACAACAAAAGTTCGTAAATTTTATTGTGACGGTGCTCTATTACTTGGCCCATATTTTATTTGATATTTACTTTGATGGAAGCATAAAATTGTTAGAAAAACTCGGAAAATAATTAATAGAACACAATGTACCATTACCGAATGTCATTCTATTTATGTGAGTATTATTGCTAGTAATCACATCACTTTAATTTGCTATCTCGATTATAAGAAACTATTATGATTTCAATATTCACGTATATACCTACTCTTATACAAATAGTAGAACATAAAATGACACTCAATAATTTTTGTTTGAAGTATGTGTAATATATAATCATATTACAGAAATCAAATTAAATAAGTTAGAATAAAATATAGTTATTACAAAATTCCAACTATAACAGTAATTACCTAATCGTGGCGGCCGCGGTAGATCCTTTAAATCATATGAATCGGACCTGTACAAGCCACAGCATCCAGATTGCGACGGACAGACACTGGCCAGCTTACTCTTCACCGTACCCATATCGGCTATAGACGTACACTAATCATAAATCTTGATGTAAATATAATCGCAGCTTATTTTCCAATCAACTTTTCACTTCGATTATAATCCCACATACTAATACGCTTAGATCACTTCTCAAACCAATCGAAAAACTCAAGACGTTTAAACAGTTTGCCACTATGTAAACAAAGCCTAAATTAGTGTTTCGCCACTTGTATAGTGGCTTAGCGTAACCCACTTTAAAGAGGTATTAATAATCCAATTAAAAGCGTATTTTCGGAAAACAATCGACGCGTGCGCACCAAGCGCTGGATTCAAGTCATCTGCGCTAACTACTATTCTTGATACCTATAATAGTGTTTATACGTGACCTCTTATCAGCAACATATGAAATTGGGATGTCCACAAGACTATGCCTCAACAAAATGCTCGTGAAACATTATTCATAATGCATCACTGTTAGTCATGATACCTCATGGGTATTTTAGCAGCGCCCTTTGTAAGTCAAGGACTCAAACATTCAAAAGTCGAAGCTTATTTTTATTTGATTATAGCACTGAGACTCGACTTATATTATAAAGCGCTGATAGAGCCGATCTAATCATCAAGTCATAACGTACCAATAGAACCTATCATAAATAAAATATATTTGTTCCTTCCTCTTACTTTTAACTATCGAAACATTCCATTTTTACTTACTAATTTAAAAATATAAGTACATTATAACCATATTAGGTATTTTTCTAATCCAGGGAAAACTTCAAAGATACTATGATCATAAACAGATCAATTAAATATCAATTAGTACAAACGTATTTTATTTAGATATCATGTTAGAATTAAAGAAACAAGTTTAAAAAAGAACTGATGATAGTACCTACAAGATAAGATGAAAACAATGTTTGGCTTTGTGATATAATATACACACGATTATGTTAATTTACTACGTGTGACATCACTAAAGTATGCGCAGCTGATGTCAATGACGACTTGCTGACACACTCGTCGAAGGTCTTAATGATTTAATATTAAATTAAACTGAATAGGATTTTGTAACTCAATCGTAGTATGGTATATTTCCTTTAATTTGGTTGCTTAGGTCACCATCCTAAACTGTGACCTAGTTTACTCATTAATTAATAATAAATACGCATGAATTAAAATCGTATTAGGTACATTTGTGGTCATATTTACGTTAAACAAAAGAAATGTTGTTTAGTGGTTGACGTTATAGTTTCCGATTAGTTGAAAATTTATTTGTACAGTCATACACTGTACAAATAAATTTCAAACTATCCAACAAATTTAAAAGAATCAAGTATTCGTCTGCCAACAAAAAACCAATTGTGCATATATGATATGCATGCGGTTAGTGTATAATATATATTTTATTAATTTTATAATTGTCTAATGCACTATTATAAAAAATAGTAATCTTTCTGCATTTCTTTTCCATATAAACTTTAAGCATGTAAATTTTGTACTGCTCCATCCGCAAAACTTTAATATAAGTACCTATGTATGTATGTACACCGGGCTTTTATTTTATTTTATTTTATTTTTTATTGTATTTCATTTTAACATTTTAAATATTGTTTCCGCACAAATTTAACAATTTTGTAAAACTATCTTATTACTGTTGTGTATTAGACATTTAAGTTAACCATGTTATCGCATAAGTGACAATTGTCTTAGCCGATAATAAAGTTCTTTAAACCCAAACCCATATAGATTCTATCTATCAATTTTGATAACTGCATAAGGAAACATACGTTGTTATTTTAAAGTTTGAAGTAAGAAACTACTAGATTTTGGAACTTAAAATTGAACATTTTTTAACTCAAGTTAACAACTTATTAAGCAAAATATGACAAAGTACATAAATGTGCGTAACTTGCCTTATATTCTTAGAAAAATAAAGTCACATGCTTCCATCCTTGGACCATAAAATGTGTTACTCATAAATATCATCAATCATTTTCTAATACTTTTATATAAGTACTAGGTATATGTAAGTAGGTGGGTGCACCTTCAGAAGCGGTTAAAATGTATACTTACACATATCGCAATTGTAATTATTACGTATATTTCAGGTTAACCGTAGTATAAATATGATAGTGGGTTATGTCTTTGTCAGATTTTACGCCCAAAATTATCTAACACCTTTTGACTGTTTACTTTTAAGTACTTATAATTTCCATACAGGTAGGTATGTAAGTGGAAAATTATAAACTATTTGTCCAATTCAGATATAATATACCACAAAATAAATAAAGAAATGTGAAAGAGAGAGGGAGGGAGGAGTCACCATACATTTTCTAGCATTACGAAAGACAGACAAATTGGAGCCAAAGAGCCCGTTTGGTTCTAATTTTTCACAGTTTGCATCTATTTATTTATGTACGAATGTGTGTTAGGCATTTCATTTTTGCTGTAAAAAAATGTTTGCCAAGTTAATGAAAATATAGCGAAGGGATTATAGGCATAGTGCCTAAGTTTAGTCTGGATGGTCAAAGAAATCTAAAAATATAGTAGTAACTATAATATTAAATCACATTATAGAACGGTTATGTTGTTTAATTATACAGAATTCTACACTTTTGATTATTTTTTGCCCCGAAACTTTTTTTAAATCTTTTAAATTCAAGTTGGTTTAAAAATATATCTCGATGTATGTATATTTAAAATAAATTTATTATTTAGTTACTTAAAGTTATTAAGCTTATTTATTTCGACCTCTTTAAGGAAAACGAGCAGGAACCGAAACCGTGGTCTGGTTATAGGAGTTTAAGCAAGAAGTTATTACTATTAGGTATAAGAATTGTTAGAACTTAAAGGTTAATGACTTGCAAACACATTAATGCAAAATATTATGACGCATAAAATACCTAACTGCTAGTCATAAATGATAATTAAATATACAGCACTTATTATAAAAGGGTAGGTACTATAAGGGACTATACTGATAACACATGAACAAAAATAAAAGTCCCAATGAGTAACCGATTCCTTTTATATCTACATACGTACATTTTAAAATTCTCAGGTTTTTATTAAAAAGAACCTAGAGACATATTACTCCATGTTCTACTTCTCATGTTTTAAATCTTTTATTAAAATATGTTTTATATGAAAAAAAATGATGTCGCTTAAGGTATTCAATTCATTCGGTTTAACAGTAACCACGATGTTTGTGAATTCATACCCCACTCTGGCAAGACTAAGAACCGAATGAGGGCCACAAGAGATTTCGCCATTCAACATGCGTCATGTAATGTCTCCAATTCGGACGCAAAGCGGAAAAGATGAGTCTTAACACCACATCCAGAGAGGATGTTGTGTTAAGACTCATCTTTCATGTCCATTATAAGGAAAAAAGTAAAATTGTTGTAATAAATCGCGTTGTTTACGAAATACTCGTCAATATGAATTAATAGACTGAATGTGATGACACATTACAAGTACGCAGGTATATATTTTATTGGTTTATTAAGGATAGGTAAGTAATAACTTTAAAGACAATTCTTGCAGTGACTGCTTTATTATTTTTGAGATCCCAAAAACACACAAACAGGGTGCACATTTTTTTGTATTTTTTTTTTCATTCGTTGTTTAGTATTAAAAAATAACAAAGTAAATTATTTGCTACGTTAACCTTATTGTAATTACATATTATAAATAACACTTACTTAAAATAACTATTATTACATTGGAAAATGGCACTCGAAGCAGCGGTTTCCTTATTTTCCTTATAACTAGTATTAAAGTTAGTTTGAAAATCACATCGTGCATAGTGTCTACATTGATTTTTTTAAATATTTTATTCATATGAATGGTGCTAGATTGTGATACATTTTATAATAACCGTTATCGAAGCCGAGTCGCAGTCCATTTTTAGTTTTGCACAAGTACACCGTGTGGAGGAAGTTTATATTGATTTTAAAATGAGCACTTCCTCTTCTTGAACAAAAAAATGTTCAGGCGCTACATAAACATAGGTGCGGTCAAACTGTAGCGCACGCGGTGACGGCAGCCCCGACGCGCGGGGAGAGGGCGCGCGGGGCGGAGGGGGTTGCTAGCCGCGCACACTCACCAAACTGCAGCCAAAAATCTCGTCGATCTGCCTGGAACAGAAAGTGACGACCACGCGACACTCTCCGCTACGGCGCGGCATGCACTTGTCTTGGTAGTTCACCAACTCGCCCGGTTTCACGTCACGGAACCGTATCTAAGATCGTATAAAATATTTAATTACATAAAGAAAGCTACTTTATCCCGCATAGCAAGGTAGTAAGAAAGTACCAAGTGTTAAGACCCTCTGTTCGCCGTTTCCGCTCGTATTCGAAATATTGTGAATTGTTAAGAGGCGGAAATCAACGCTGCGCTTTATCATACGAGAGCAGACTGATGAAAATAATTAAAATTATAATAATTTAGTCGGAATCGAAACCAGTTTGAAGCTGTTCCTCAGCGCCACAATGGTTTCAAATAACTTAATTAAAAAACGTTTTATATAATGTATTACACCATAGATTTTGCACTCCTAAGTATTAAATTTAATATGAGGAATTTCTTCATAAGCCACCACTTACCTGTCGCGGTCTTTGTACACCAGGACTTTCTACCGTGAAATAGCAATCGGTTAAATGCACGTTCAATGGATTCTGGAAACTATATGTAGCTGCACATTCCTGTCCTACAGTTGGTTGACTTCTTACCTGCTCATCATAATATATATCTTTACATGTTTTATTTATTATAAACAATGTATACGTACATATATGCGAAATTATTAAAAAAAGCCCACCTGAATCTGCAATCGCGGCTTGTTTAGTGGAAAATCGTCTTCGTCAGACCATCCTTGGCGTGTTTGCTTTACATACGCCATAGCGTGCACCTTTACCATTGCATGATCGACTAGTTTATCCATGTATTCTTGAGGTGTTACATGTAATTTTAGCACTTCGCGCTGACCCGCCCTGACGATAAATTCTCCTTGAGATCTACGCAGCCTTGATGCAATCGCACCAGTATAGTAACATGAAGATGCTGTCAATACACACCAGATAGTACGATCTTCATGGGACTTGTTCTAAAAATATACAAATACAAAGAAATATTTTTACTTATTTTGACAATCAATTGAAAATCTGACGTGTCATAATAATTACTTGAATATTCATCGTGCAATCAAACGGTTGGCCATATGGTACAGGCTCAATATCCATGAGATCAAACACGACGTCCTCTGAATTACGATCGGGAAAATCATAGTATTGTTGAAGACGCTGGAAGCCACGGCACGTAGCGATGACGGCAAGGCGATCGGAGTTTTCAGTAGCTTTATATTCATTAGTAATTTCTAGCAAGTCACTATCGCCCTCATCATCTTCGCGATTCGGGTTCTTTGTAAGAATCTTTCGGCCAACCCTGCAATGAACATGATTTTTGTGATTGTGATTGATTTTATGTGAATGTTAAAGTTATTAATTGATGCGGTGATAACTCAGAAATTGCTCACTGATACTGATTCGATGCCATTCTAATAAAACCCCATTCAGAATTTTCTTCTTCTTGAAATAGACATAACTCTGAATTGAGCTGAGAATACACAAAAGGCGTGTCGTATTGAAACCCAACTTCACCACGACGTACCGCCTCAACACTAGCAGGGCCGCATTGATACACAGACTCTGCCTCTTCTTGAGGCGTAGAATCGATAATTTGCCAACCACCATATCCTAAAACACAAACGTATACGTGTCATACATGACGACGACAATTACTTTAATTTTAATTCAATAAAATAGTAATACTTAGTAAAATAATTAAGGTTATAATTTACCTTGTGGTAAATCCGGTCTTTGCATCCAAACATCATTCCACGCATGAAAGTTCCAACATGAATCATAGCAATCCTCATCGGGTCCATTGGGTACTTCATTTCCATCTCGATCAAAGAACTTATCCACAGTAAAAGTACGATTCGTATCATGTGCCGATACGTAATTTGTAACCGATCGACAAGGTATACCTGTGATATTTTAATTACAATATAACTGTATTATATGAAATTATATCTCCAATAATTTTATAAAATTTAATTCGATTACCAAGAGCTCTGCAAATAGTGACAACTAATCCTGAAAAAACCCAACATTGTCCATACTCAACAGGTCGTCCACCATCGGTAAGATAACGTTCCAGTATCGCCACAGAACCTGTCCATGCATGTGGTGATACTCCATCTTTATACTCACCATCATATCGCCCAACCATCAAACCATCATCGTCATCATTAGCATTTATCTATATTAAAGTTTTAAAATTATAAAAGATCATTGTATACTAAATATAATTTAACAAATCTCATAAAAATGAGAGCTTACCATAGCAGATATAGCTCTTACAACGCGCACAGGATTACCACGTTCAGAATGTTCAAGACCACTTCGTTCTAACAAGTACATGCAAGCAGGTAAAACTACGTCATCAAATTGGCCGAATATCCATTTACGTCCTTTTGGCTGACGCCAAGTTCCACACCATAATTTCCCATGCTCGTTAAGAATATATTCTTTTCTTGTCGAATCATTATCCATAAAGACTGGATCTTCACGACACCAAGGGTTAAACAACACATAAATATCTTCATCACATTTGTAATCCTGGCGGTTATCACGTTGTCCGACTCGGTGAGTTTGGACCCAACAATTCCAAACACCTACTGCAGCAGAGGCTGGTACATGGACTTGAAATGTTACAGTATTTCCATCTTGACGTTGGATGCTAAGATCCCATTTATCCATTTCATTTGCTATAGAAGCTAAGTTTTGCATCGATCCAGTACGAGATCCAAAATTGCGCCCCACTGAAGAGTGCTGAGTGGTTGCAGTGTATCGCTCAATTACGGGTCTTTCTAATGTTCCATGAGGGCTTAGCGGACTATGTTGCGCAGGCGCTGGGTCGTTGCTAAATGAACTTCGACGAACTCCATAAGTTGTAGTTTCTCTAATGTTGCTGATAGGACCTATATTTCCCATGGTACTTATTGTCGTAATTGGCGCTACACTTGTGCTAGTATCTTGGATACGAGACATTCCCATGCCCATACCGATAACATCACGTGGATGTTGGAATGTTGCTTGCTGAGTGCTCCAATTAACGGGCAGAACTATTCTGGTGCCTTTAGTGACACTAGGTTTTGGACCTAAAAATATCAAAAATGTTCTTGTAAATATATAATAGAAACAGCTTAACGGATGTGACTGTTGACTGCAATTAAATTTATATATTAATAATTAGTAATTAATAGAACTTACCAATACAAAACACAATTCGAACTATATCTTGTTGTTTATCACATATTCTATCAAAACGAACGGCGAAGAAAAAATTCTGACCTCTCCTCAATACTGGATTAGGAAGAACAGTGTCATTAACGAGCTCATATTGTTCTGTATGGTGATCTTTAGCGTTATCACGTGGGTAAAATTCTGTAAGTTCTACTTTCAATGGTGGCTGCGAGTAAAAACTTTGCGGTATTAATTCCAAGGTATCTTGATGACGTCGTCGCTCATTTTGATCAGCTAACTTACAAATGAGGTTATGAGCATATTGAGTGTTAGGACTATTTCGCGATGAGTATTTGAGACGATGTAAGGCACCAGTACTATGTGAACGTCCCGGTCTATATTGAGCAGTTGGCCCGGCCCTAGCGGTAGGCCAGCGACGACTTTGTCCTGGACGTTGACAGAAACTTGAAATATTGTAATTCGCTGATAATCCCGGAACGTAATTGGAGGGCATTCCTCCAACAGTGACTTGTTGCTCTCTCATACAAGTCAGAGTACTCATGCCAGTCGTTAAACCAGTTATTCCACCGAGACCCATTCCGGTCATGCTCGATGTCATGCTTGAAGACATCCTTTCCATGGCTGAATTTTAAGCTATAATTTTATATTTCACAGAAAACACACTGCGCCCCGGAATGAACCCAGAGCGAATGTAAGCCCTCATCTCGTGAATAACGTTTATATACCCTCGACAGTGTAAAGAATCACTCGTTGCTCTGGTGTTAGTTTTCATCAAGCGCCTGGTTTTAAGTTTACCTTTTGTTCATATGCACTGACTTGTATCTTAGACGAATGGACGATTTACAACTAAAGGAATAAAACAGTAAAAGAAAATTAAATGGCTTTTTGTGTTAATCTAAACTAAATATTTCATTATATAACCACACATGCGTATATTAAATAACAAGAATAGTCTAGATAATATAGTTAAAAAGAAACATTTTTACTATTTGTGAATATCATAAATAACTGTAAGCTGTTGATATCGGTTTTTTTTCTATTTTTTAACAGGAAAAGCAGAGAAAACCTAGTGTAAAGATACACCGTTGTCTAATTTCCGCCATAATTCAAGATATTGTGTGTTGATTGGCGGAACTCAACGCCTCGTTTGTTACCATTTTGTTACCAGAGCAAAGAGATGTAAATAAATTGAATATAATCATTCTTTTGGTTAGGAATCGAACCCACAGCCAGTCGTGTAGAGTCAGACACTGCGCTACGAAGACTTCTGGCCGATATCTTTTACATTTTTAAATGTCTAAGCTATACCTTTTTTTAACAAAACCTTCAAAATAAACCTTTTACGCCGTATATTAGAAGTCAAAACTTAATTGTAGTTTTAATATCAGTCACCGACGTTTAGTACGTATAAAATCAAACCTACGTTCATCGCAACATACTGTCACACTTTATAACCTTAATATTTTTTATATAAAATATGAGTAATAGGTACATGTTTTTGCTTAATAAATATATAGGTATCATAATAAAATAAAAATTAAAGACCACTTACAACACTAAGGTTAACTTTATTCCTGACATGCTATCAACAGTAGCTGTTTCTTTGTTCTATAGAAAACGAGAAATTCTATACTACAGCGGTCATCGTACACTCTAGTGGCTGTTGTTTAGTTTTTATAACTCTCATCAGTGTGCCATAATATACCATACCAGGCGGATAGAAACTTGTAAGTTATTTTTCATGACTAAAATTATTTAATATAAAAAGCATAAAATTATTTATGTATTTTTTTAAGTGTTACGTTTGAGGGTCATAAACAAACAAGTTTTTCTAATAGATCCCTCAGTTTCCAAATGAACCAACACAGTTACTATAGCAACGTATTTTCAATAACATACTTTTAAATTTTAGCAACTAATGTCATTTGCAAGTTTTAATGTAGTGTGCTAAACGCGAATAATAAAAATATAAAAATATTATGATAAGGGCTGTGCTAACGTTATGCTAAAAAAATTAATTTATTAACGGTTAATACTGACTGGAGGTTCTTGCACATAAATGGCATTATACAAACTTTTTAGTTATAATGTCGAAATCCAGTATAAAAGTTATTTATTATCCAAAGCAGCCTTGTTTACTTTATTAACAACAGTTGCATATATTGTTTTACCATTTATTATTGCTTACAGAAGTAGAGGTACTATATACCTACTATGTATTCTAAGAGAAACTGACTTGATTTGCATAGATTTTTCATATAACTATAAATATATTTTAGGGTTCTGGTTGGAGTCATACTATTTTTATGAACAGCCATCAGTACAATTTACCTACGATTACTTACTTATAGCGGAAACAGATGATCCCAGTATCAGTGTTATATGTGGACAATCTACAATAAATAAAAAAAATACTAAAAATGAAGAATTTTGTGCCAAAGCACAGGTGCTTTTTTTATACAATTTTCAAGTTAAATCATAGTATGCAGTTGTAGTATTCACAATATTGTTCATAATTATTTTAGATACAGGAAGAAGACTATAACAAAGATGGCAAAAATGATTTATTAGAATTCCAAATGCAGATAAATATTCCTAGTGAAAGAACATTGGCTTCAATAATGCTACTATTAGGTGTAAATTTTCAAATAATGGTAATATCAGTCAGTAAAAGAAAAATAAAAATTAAATGTGTACACAATTTATAAGTAAATAATTATTATTTCAGAATACATGTCCATTACAAACGCAAAGTCTTGCTGTCATAAACAGGGATTTTTGTTTTCCTCCTAATGGCTTTCAGTATTATAGTGATCTTCATATATACCAAACATGTCATCTACCTTGCTTTAAAAATATATTAGATACAAGGTATAACATCTCACTTTTTGACAATTTGAACAATGCTAACAAAGATTTAAATAATATTCTACAAGAATACCTAAGAAGGGAAGGTAATGTTACATTTTTAAAAATAATTTTACATACTTTATTATAATAAAAAATGCTTTAACACTATTTTATTTTTAGTTATTTTAAAGGTTGATCAGGGATATTCTAAATCTCAATATGGGCATACTGGAACTATGGACATTAATATAATTTTAAGAATTCCAGAAATACAAGTAAGATATATACCAAGTTTGCTACAAGAGTTCAAATATGCATGGCCTCAATATCTTTCATTTGCTTTCATCTTTTATTATTTAATAAAGCAACTTAAAATATTTGTATTTAGACAAAGATTACTTATGTCTTGGGAAATTATGCCTTGGAAGAAAAAGTATACATAATTCTTGTAGTCATGTTAATGTAAAATGAGTCAAGTGAAAGGTCAAGTGACATCAAAATTTTATACCCATAAAAAGAAATAAAATATTTTTTAACTGAAAACTATTTTTATTTACATTATAACTTATGCTTCTAAATAATATACATTTTTTTTTATAATTGGCAGAACTATTGTGTTAGACTTAGTGTTGGTAAATTACCAAATTCTAACTTTGCCTGATCTAGTGTTGCCCGATTGTCTTCTATAATAAATGTTTTTCCACTATAGTCATCAAGTTGAACTAATAAGTATCTACATTCATAATTTCCATATTCATTCTGTAAAAGAAACATACTGTTATAGAATATTTTGTTCTTATTTATTTACTTAATCCTTCATTTTATATCTAAATATTGTTTTAAACATAAATCTTATACCTGCTTCATATCCAACTCAACAATGCCCTTGTTTCTTACACCCTTGACATAAAACCTCATTCTCATGTGTTTTGTTCCATCTTTCTCGTAAACAGCATGGCTTACATGTGTTCTTCTTCTCCTTGATGTCTCTTCACCATAACCTTTAATAGGAGCACCAAGAGCATCTTCTACACGGGGATCCTTAAATTTCCAATTTGTGGTATATAATATTCTTTCTTTACAATTAATTGATCATCATTAAATTGAGGCAAGATACTTACATTCTTACACTTCTCAAGAGCTACGGAATATATACTATTAGGACTGTTACTTGAGAATAATTCTCGAAATATATAGTAAAATAGGATGCCAGTTACTCCTACACCAGCTAAAATAACTCCAGTATACGATACTGTCTTCGTTGTCTCTTTAATTTTCTCTCCAATTGGTTTAACATCAGTTGAAACGTCGGCTCTTTCTTCGTTTTTAGATAACCCCTTTTCAGTAGCATAATAACGAACTGGTCTATATATAGAAATTGCTACTGCCCTAGGTAACAAGTGAATAACCTTTCTAGTTTGTACGATTGGAGATAATTTTGAAAGAAAAGTCATATTTTAAAATAAAATGAATTAAAATTTTGGAAAATTCCAGCCGGTCCGAATTTCTATTTTAATAAATCATTTTATATGTCAAATAATGTGGTCATAATGTCAACAAATTGACACTTGAAATCAGCTGATAAACTTTTGTTAATACAAACTAATAGAAAATATGACACTACAGGTGTTACCATGTATCTTAGTTACAACATAAATATTTCCGTCAATTCTATAAGTAAAATATTAATGACATAAATTTTACTTAAAAAAACAATAGCCATTGATTTTAGGAACTTTATTTCTATCAAAACAACTAATAATTAAAGTTTATATTAGGAAAAGACAAGTCATAAATAGAGTCACATTTTTTGGAACGCAGTAGTACTAAATTTTGCAGTTATCTTGCTTTAGCATATTATCTGTAAAATTGTTTATCAAAATTTCGTGGTCTTGTCAAGTCAAACACCTATATTCGTCTTGTCACTTGTGTTGTCTAGTTCTCTTTTGAATAGTTGAATTTAATCATTATAATGAGCTAATTGTATATATATATTATTTTTGAATATGAATAAGTACATTACCTACTCTAAGTGTAAAATAATCCTTAAAATATCAGTATTATAGAGTTATAAAGTCAATAAAATATCTAATATTTATTATAATGGATTGGATAATATCTGATGAGTTGGGGCTAACTGTGGGACATTTAGTGGGATGGGGCGCTGCATCTGCGATGATTGTAGGTGGTGTGGCACCATATATACCACAATATAGACAAATAAAAAAAACTCAAGATGCTGAGGGATTTTCATTATATGTTTGTTTGACGTTATTAGTAGCAAATACTTTACGTATATTGTTTTGGTAAGATCAAATACTTTATTATAATATTTAATTAAAAATATATGTTTTATTACATTCAACATTGCTTATATTATTTTTAATTAAATTTTATAATAATGGTTGGCTTATTTTGCTTAAAATTCAAACTCTTTGTTCTATCATTTTCATAATTTAGGCTTTGTTTAAACATATCTTTGCATAAAATAAAAGAAACTCAAATTCTAATATTTTAATGCTGTATTGTAATTTGTTATTATGAAAGTGTATCATAGTAATTTAGAAACCTTAATTATTTATTTGTTTGTGTTACTAATGTTACATTGAGTGCTTCAACTTTTCAAAATATTATTATAACGAATATAAATTATATTGAATTATATTTTATAATATATAATATAAAAATTATATTGATTAATTTGTAAGAATTATCAAACAAAGTTACTTGAATTATAGGTTTGGAAAACGTTATGAGCTACCATTGTTAATACAAAGTATTGTGATGAATGTAACTATGTTTGCTATGATCCACTTGTGTGTCAATGTCAGGAAAAAGAACCAAATAATAAGAGCAAGAGATAGAATTTTTACAGGTAAGTTTATATGTTAGATTGTTTAAATCAAAGCTATTTTGTTCTGGGTTTATTTCAAGATATAAGTATTTAGTGGTTATTTGTGTTTTATAATGTATCTTATTATTTGTTTGCACTCCCAAGTATATTTAACTGCTAATGTTGTTGTTATTAGTTAGTTACTTATACAGTTTTATAACATAATTCTGGTAAAGGCTTAAATAATACACTTACCATATATATATATATCAGTGTAATCATTAAGTTAAATAAATTATGCCTACTTATATATAACATTAGTATAAAGTCCCTATAATATTATATATTACCCATTATCTTTTTCTTCCTTAACTTATTTATTCTTGTATTACCCTCTTTGGTTTCTTTTGTTATTTGTTAACATTATTTTGTTTTATTTGGTGGATGGTGTGAATGGTGACATTAGGTGCAATATTCATGTTATATATAGTATTATGTTGTGTGAATGGCTCAGCTCAGCCTGATGAGACTGCGCATTGGCTGGGACAGCGTAGCGGCATTGTAGGGGCAGAGAAACCTCACCGCTTTTATGGTGAGTGTTATTTTATTACTATGTTTTTTTTTATTTATATATTCATTTCATTTGTTTGTTTGTTCATTTATCATTTTTTTGTTGCAGTTACGAAAGAGTCATGTTATCTACTTTGGACTTGTTTTCATAGCATTTTGGTTATTGTGGTGCATTCATATCATAAGTGGAAAGCTTTGTAACTTGTGTTGTTTTGTTTTAAAGTACTTACTTTATTTATAAATATAATGAATATTGCATTTCAACATTTGGTATGCATTTTAGTAATCATAAAACTTAAGTTTTTATTAAATATCTAACTCTATACTAAATATACTAACCAAGCATGTTTTACTGTTTTATATTGTACTAATTATCTCATCTTCTCAAGGAGCAATGACCAGGTCACTTCTATTTGTGTTTCTGTTATCTTATCCATATATGTCAAATTGCATGATATACTTTACTTCCCCTTTGACCAAGAATTTAAAGATCATTGTAATATATACATAGATTAAAATAACACAATACAATTTTACAGTTAAAAAATATTTAAAAAGAATTGAAAAGGAATTGTACATTTTTGACATCTTTTTCAGACATGGACAGGAAGTATTTCTGGGCGTGGACTGACTTCCAGAGCTATGTAGACTGTATGCTAGTGTTTTCGGTGCTAGGAGCAGCTATAACATATTTATTGATAGAATTTCCTCCATTTGTGGAACTCATAGGATTCCTAGCAGTATTCACAGAGGCCATGCTTGGTGCACCTCAAATAGCCAAAAATCATCAGAACAAAAGCACTGAAGGCATGAGGTATAAAGTATTTATTTTTGTATGACAATAATTAAAAATGATAATTATAAAAATATAATGCTTGCGCACTAGAGTTGATGTTAGGTAACTTAACAGTTGTGTAAATAAGTTGTAGTTTAGTTGAATGAAATGTTACAATGTATGTCATCTTGTTAAAACAAATATGTGTTTTAATAATATGACAACATTATGAAGCAGATAGAAAATTTCTAGTTGAATAATATTATTGTGGGATAAGACTAGGACTTGTCACAGATTGTCCCAAGTAGTGAAAAAAAATATGGAAGTAAAATAAAATATGAATAGGTTTTTTATAACTTACATTTTGTTGATTTTTTACTATCATGATTAATTACGATATAAAGCAGAGATAACATGATAAAAAATCGTTTTTGTCATCCAAATATATACATAGGAAAGGAAAATAAAGTGAACATGATTTCTCTTTATAACTTCTTTTATTTTTTTTAAATAATGTTATGCTGGCCTTCGTCAATTCGTTCGAATCGTTGAAACGGGATGAAACAGATAGGACGTATCTATTAATGTTTATCAAATCAATTATATTCTATAGGCTCAGTTATAAGTAAATCATGAGGCCTTCTTTGCTCAGTGGATAGGGTTTATCTGTAAACGCGATTGGTTGTAAGTTCGGTTCCCAGTCGGCGGAACAATTACATTTATATTATTATCATTTCTTCGCTCTGCTCTATCAGATAAAATAAATGTATCAAACTTTATAAAATATTTAGGGATAGCCCTATACTAGGTTCCCTCTGTCTACCCTGCTATATGCGGGATACAGCGTGAAGCTATGTATGTATGTAGCTTATAAAAATTCAACTGTACTTTCATAGTAATTCAAAGAACACGTCAATGGTTTTCTTAAAAAGTTCTTGCAAAGCAGTCCGTTCAGCAGAATTTATTAATGTGAAACACTCACACAATTTATAGAAATTAGATAGTCTGGTATCTAGCTTGTCACGTAATGATTGCAAAAACCAAAGACAGCTCTTGTTAAGTTAATATCCTGTTAAAAATTTTCAGCGTGAGCATGGTCATAATGTGGACGTGCGGGGATGTATTCAAGACTGCATATTTCGTTATAAGAGAAGCTCCCACACAATTTTGGGTGTGCGGAACATTGCAAGTTTTTTTAGACATTATTATACTCTTCCAAGTAAGTATATTCGACGAATTATTCATTATACATATACTAGCTTACCCGGCGAATTTCGTACCGCCATATTCTTTTTTGCAGTTAATACTGAGTTTTATAATATTTTCTATAACAATATCGAACACATAATAGAAAGATTTATCCAATTTGATGCAGTAATTTAGAAATTATGAGCGTACAAACATTTCGGTGATTCAATTTTATTTATAGATTTTATAGAAATGAAAATGCATGTTTTTCCTTATGTTCTTTATAAAGAGATTAAATGAAAATCTAAGCATTACGTTTGACTAAAATATGTGCATCATGTATAACGTAATGACACAGTCAATAGAAATACCAACATATAATTAATTATTTATTAGTAAGCAAATTAGTAGCAAATTCTACAGTCACAATGATAAATAAAATGTCTCAGAATAAAAAAAATATAAACAATATTATAGGAAAAAATATTGACATCAGTCAAGTAATTACGCGTGCTCTGTCGTTAACCTTAGACTAACAGATTATTTTGCTATAGTAAATAAATCGCGCTTATCGAACATTTTACAGTTCTTAACAAAGGAACTCCTCATTTATTAGGTATAAATATAATGTTCATTTCATTCTATTAAGAATATATATAACTTCTAAAAATACGTATTTAATATTTTGAAAATTAATTGTCAGCTTATAAAAATTAACACGTCGTGGCGCAGAGGCACATCGACTGTAAACGCGACAGGTTGTGGGTTCGATTCCCACTCCAGGAAATGGAATTTTTCATTTCCTTGGCTTGGTAACAAGGCAAAAGTTGGCGTTGAGATCCGCCACTCAGCACGCAATGCCTCAATTCGGCGGAAAGTGGGGAACGGAGTGTCTTAATACTAGGTTCCTTCTGCCTACCCTGCTATATACGGGATACAGCGTGAAGCTATGTATGTATGTGTGTAGCTTATAAAAATTCAACTGTACTTTCATAGTAATTCAAAGAACACGTCAATCATTTTCTTTATAAAAAGTTCTTGCAAAGTAGTCCGTTCAGCAGAATTTATTGTTGTTAATCATTCACTCAACACGAACACATATCTATCGAAAGTTGATAGTAGGAGGTATATGCTGCTACTTTCATTCCCAACAAAATTTCACCACACAAATATTTTTAAAGTGCCCAGATTTATTTATCATTACTTGTTATTTTTTTTTTAATTTATGTTAACTTTACTTATATTAGTGTTATGAAATTGACGCATCTCTCGCACATAACCTATAATAAGAATATTTTTGCTGTTATTACTTTAATACGTATTTAATTTCTATTTTTTTTTTAATTTCACGTTGTAACCCGCATATAGCAGGGTAGGCGGAGGGAACCAGAGAACCTAATGTTAAGACACTCCATTCTCCTTTAACAATTCCGTTCCCTACTTTCCGCCGAATTGAGGCGTTGCGTGTTGAGTGGCGGAACTCAACGCCGCTCTTTAACTTTCTATATAATGATGTATGTTCATCACGACAGGTGTGGTTGTACCGCCACAACACAGCGGCGGCGCGACGACTGCGGCGCGGCGACTAGCAGTGGACGGAGACGGACTTATAGCGCTCGCTGCTCCCTCGCGCAGGCCCAGCCTTATGACGACTCGCGTTCGCCGCACTATCGGGTACTTTATCACTGTTACTTCCAATCGGTGTATCGCTGTGACGTCATTCGGTGTCAATTACTAACACCATTCGAGACAATCGACGGTTATCGATTATAATAATCGATTTAATGTGCCGAACTGTCACACGTTCTAATGTGCCGTATTACGTGACTATATTTATCGATAATAGTGATGTAAATAGGGTACGTGACTTACGATTCGTGAGCATTGGTCGCACCGAAAAAATTATGTATGGGACAAAATGGCGATTGAAAATCCTTTGTTACCTATGTAGTGTGTTCAATTTGTCTTGGTTATTTACGTCGTGTAATTAACTGAAAGACTTTTGCTATTAATGGACCAATTGCTATAAAATATCTCGTGTACGAACGAGAATTCTTAATGAAAAACATGTTTAATACGGTCGTAATGAAGATCGTAAGTGCTGCCATTGCTCACTTCTCGTATCAACATATTTTATTTTTAGTTGCAACAAACACTTAAAAATAAAAAAAAGAAAAGTATTTTATTCTCTGTCTATGGCATGTTACTAGAGATGAAATGGATAGATTGGTCATATAATAAATACTGGATATTCGACAAGCTTCGAAACTGAATGACCAAATATTCGGCCCTTTGTTGCATTATATGTTATAAAAAGTTCTAACATGGACGTGACCCTAACATTTGGTTGTCATTTAACGCAATGTAGTACCCAAAATTTTGCGAAGTTGTTTGACAATTTGCGTTTTTTTTGTCAAAATTCGTCTTTATTTTGACTACTAATTAACATGTTGACGGGGGAATAAATTTTTGCGTACAGTTAACAGGTTAAGAACTGATTAATTTCAGTAACAATAAATTATAAACAAATATATGGCTATTATAAATACCCATATTTATAATTTATGTTTCGTTATTCATTTTATATTACTTTGCATATTCGATAATTTGTCTAATGATTCGATTATTAGTGGGTTGTTATTCGGTATCCGGCCAAATAGAAAACTTTCACCAAATATTCGTATCGTCTCTAATAAATAGTGCTGAGCTATGACGTCATAACACATTATTATTATTTAGTACAATTTATTTGTAATTATTGAGTTATTATTTATTATATGTCATATTATAAATGTTTGTCATGTATCCTTGTAAATGTTGCATTTTTTAACATTGGCTTTTGATAACAATTTTTTATTAAATCGACGAAAGTCAAAGGTGCTGATCACGATAGGCTTCAAACAAACAGCTGCTAGTCTATCTCTAGATGTACATTAGATAAGTAAGTAGGGTCGGTTATTCTGTTGTTAGCTGAACCGAATTTGTAGTAATTATGTATCCCAATGGTTTGGTTGCATGATTATTATTTAGATAACCATCAACTTGTTTCAAACCTTCAATTTGGTGTAGATGAAGGAACATTTTAGTAAAACAAGATGGCTATTTGCTTAGCAACTATGAGAACCAAACTGTCACTGAGGTCAACATTTCTGGTTAACAAAACTGATAAGCGTGCTACTAATAGACCGTAGGATTTTTATTATCAAATATACTCTCGATTCTTAGAATTCATATATATTACATTAGATACATTGACTAAGTAATTTTCTATACTAAGCACTACTAGATGGACCGCACTTTACTTGCTAACTCGATCGAAGTCTTTAACTCGCTCTTGTATTAGATTTTAAGATTAAAATCGTTGTGAAATTCATTATAATAAATGTGATAAAACTTGTCGAGTACAATGAATAGTTCATGTTACATAGATATTATAGTATCAGCAAACTTAAAAGAAAACAAGATTTTTAGAAGTATTTTTGTAAGAAAAAATTTCATATTGAAATTTTTATGTTACAAAAATGTGCCTAAAATATCTGTGTGTTTATGGTTGGTCGAATACTGTCAGTACAACGACTTTGGAGTGTCATTATAAATATGTAAAGATATTAAGTTTTTCAAAAGCCATTATTAAAGGAATATGGTTACTGCTACTAACATCGCCTGCACTTCAGTATTATACGAGTATATCATACATAAAATACTAACTACTTAGTCTTCCAACAGAATATTTTAAAAAAGCGGTTACCGGTGAACATAGGTATGGTAATTTTATCGTGAGAACACATTCCATTCAAAAGCCTTGTTTTTCAGCAGACGATCTTAGTATGGGTGGCATATTTTGTGGAGGCTATATGTATATTAATGGTACATGTAATGTATTAGTTTTGTAAGTATTACTTGTGATAATTATAATTTAAGTTCCATATATATGTACGTTCACCGACATGTACAAATAGAAAAACATCTTTGTCATGATATCCTTTAAAAGTATGTCCTATATTCATGAATTGAAACCAGGCGAAAAATATTTCAATGAAGATTTTTTACAGTGTCACCGATATTTACTAGCTTGCGGAGTCGTCAGATCGATCTGATGAACTCCGTTTTCCTCTAAAAAATTAAACCCACCAGTTTTATATTAAGTATTTCCCACACTGGGCAAACAAAAAGCTGCATTTTTAATATATTCAGCGTTTTAAGTAAATTTTTTATACCCATTTTTGAAATTATTAATATTTCGTTCCCATTTTTAAAAAGTTCCAGTTTGAAAAACATATAAAAATATTATTAAAAAGCAACAAAGAGACAATGAAAATGAACAATTAAGTACCCTAAAGGTTAAAAGTTATGTTCATTGTGTCTTAAATATTGAGTGCGTGTGTCCTTAAAATGGTGCTTTGATAAAAAACCATATAGTTTTCTTATTATTTCCTTTATTCCATTATTCATATTTGTTTGTTATTTTATATAAATAGTAAAAAATGGTTGTATAATATAGATACTATCACACTTAGATAAATATAATTTAAAAAAATAAAAAATATAATTTTTATATTTAGTGTTGATTTATTATAATTTAGCTATTTTTAATATTGTGACCGTATGTCTACTACACACTACAACACTACTACAACTTTATTCTGACGCTGCTAAATAATTGTTTTCTTATCAAAAAGTGACCACGTTCTTTTGTGAGTGAATGAACGTGTGATTTCAAATTGTTATAAGCCACTTTGCCTTATATAAGTACTTTATACTACCAGAAATAATAAAAATGATACGTAATTGATAGTGGCGTGATACAAAAAAAAATTAAACATGACATTTATCCTTAGGAATTGTTCTGATGTAATGATAATATTTTAAAGCGTATTTAACAGTTAAGTACAATTTTTTATATGTATATAATTGTAACCACTATTGTAAATGATTCTATGTTAATGTTTTATTTTGTTTATTGTATTGTAAATTTGATATGTCAAAATATGTTTATATTTATCAATAAATTTGAAAGTGCTTATTGTACATTTTAGGTTATAACTCAGTGTATGGCTTTTATAGCACAAGAACTCATCATTATAGAGAATATGAATGGGTGAAGGTGATATGTTGTAATTTGGGATTTTCGCGCTCAGGATAATGTGGATTTTGTGCGTATATAAAATTATATGTTAATGTCATTTTTGTTAAGTAGGTAAGTTATAAAAATAAATTCAATTCAATTTTTTTGTAATTTTACATCATGTTAACTGAAATATTTAAATATTTAATTCTTTTTATACCCAATTTTAGAATTATGACACAAAACTAAACTCAATTTTCTCGATATTCAAAATATGGGACAATTGTCATCTTCATCCATTCATGTTTTCAATTCATATATACCTATAAATATACTCTGGGAGATAACTATCAATATTTTTATGTCAAAATTAAAAAAAAAAAACTGTCAGTCTTCCCATATCATTATTTTTATGTAAATGGAAAATAGAACAATTGAAAATGAAAAAGCAAAGTGGAATGATGAAACATATCATATTTATATATTGTAACAAATATATTGTATATGAATTATTGTGATTTACTACACTTTAATGGGACCGAGCATAGAACCTCGACAATTGCAATAATATCAAAGACATTTTAATATTGGCATATATTAAACATAATTTTACCTGTGAAAAAAAAATTTACATAATTAACAAAAACAAAGCAAAAACATGTAATGCTCCGGCAATTTTGTCTACATAACATAATAAATAGTAATAACTTTTTTTGTACTATAAAGATTAAATAGTTTTAAACCGTACCTAATAAGTACAAGCAAGTTGCGCGAATTGACACGTAAGTCAATTAACTTATATATTTTAAATTATTGTATTGCAAAAACGAATGTAGTGATGTTGTGATTTATCAATTATTTTACGAAATAAAATTATGTTGTTTGTTTATGGGATTTTTTATTATCGTCCTCAAAATGTTGTCGCTTAAGTAAAGTGGATTTAACTCGAGACATAATAAGTGTTAATGCCGTCCGTAATAACAAAGCTCGGTGATCAGCGTCACTAAGCTTACGCGTTACGTCAGCAAAGGACCACTGGGGAATTGAGGTGGATGCTGCAAAAATAGATCTTATTCAATTGATATAGGAGCATCGCGGCTTGGGGATGGGGTGACGAAAGGGTGGATCGATGGACGGCGCGGCGGAGACGACCTCTGGCGACTAGGAGCGGCGCGCAGTGTGCGGGGACCGCCGCTGGGGCTCGGCCGCGTGCGTTCCGTCTCGTGTCGCCGTGTCGACGTCAGCGTCAGGTTAGTAAATATTATCGTGTCTGATTTATAAACACGTCTCGTATTGACTGTATTGCAATCGATTTCTTTGTGTTAAATTAATTATTGGTTGCTTATTTGAATGTTAAATATGATTATAAAACATGTTTATCCTAATTATTATGAGAATATTTTATAAACTTTAATTTAAAGTAGCTTTGGAGTAGCTTTGGTTCTATAATAATTTTTTATACAGTTAGACTTAAAGAAAATACTTAAATTTATGGGAATTTAACGCTTATTAGTACGTATAGATTTTTTAAATAATTATGCACATAACTGAACACAGGAATATTTTTTTAATATTTGTTTATGGTATTGTTATTTGCTAAAAAAATGAACGAAACTTATTTTTATTTTTTTATTTTATTTTAATAATCTAAGTAACTTAATGTTATAAATTTTCCTTCAAAGTATACATGTACATTTATATCTAATGAGTACAGTTCAATAATTAATCAAATATTTGTTATGCCTACGCTGTTTATTGACATAATCCTTTAATTTACTATTCGTTATGGAACCTTGAATGTATCTTGTTTAATAATAAAATAGGTACATCATAAATCACCTAGGTTTAATACTCTATACAGTCCAACCCTACATTCTATAAAACATTGATTTTTCAAAAAATAGCTTTCTATCTACTTCTTGTGAGAAAGTAAGCAAACTTAACATGTGACCGTTGAATTGTTGATGAGTTGATGATGATGATAAATATGGTGGACGTCTAAATAGTATACGACTGTTGCTTTATATCTCTATATTAGCCCTTACCTATAGCTTAATTATTTATGGGTAAATAATAATAATAATTGTTATTATTACTTATGAGTAAAAAAATAATAATAATTGGTCAAATAAATAATGAAATATTATTATTTTACGATATTATATTATTACAAAAATATATTTAAGTCATTCTTTGTATTCAAATGGCTTATCAATTGTTTGCAGAACTACGTACGTATATATCCTTATACGCACTTATCTAACATCCATATAGTACAGAGGAAGAGATGCTTGTTGAATGCAATTTCATGTGACGACTTCAAGGCAACCGTCTTATAGCTCGTGAATAGACACGCTACGCAAATTGCAACGAATACTGATCTCAATACATACACCTTTCGGGCATTATTTAAAATATTGTAAAGAACGTTGCAATAGGCTATGTTTTGTTTTGACGTAAAATTGCATAGATAATTAATTCGATAGTCATTTTAATTGTGACTATAAATAATAATCGATTAAGTATCATCTGTTTTTTATAATACATCGATATTATGTTTGTCGTATAAACAAAAACTTTAGTTTTTAGCTTCACGCTGTATACCTGTGTACCTGAGAACCTAGTATTTAGATACTCCGTTCTCTTTAGGCTTTCGTTCTCCACTTTCCGCCGAATGGAGGCATTGCGTGCCGACTGGCGGAACTTAACGCTGCGCTTTGCCTCGTTACCAGAGCAAGGAGATGAAAATACTTATTAATTATAATAAATATGTAATATTTCTATTTCCTGGAGTAGGAATCGAATCCATAAACTGTCGCGTTTACTGCACGCTTGTGCCTCTGCGCCATGACGGGTCTAATAACTTTATTTAAAGGTTTATTTTACAAGTCCATCGTGTCGCAGTAGGATAACGTCTGGCTGTAAACACAATTGATTGTGTTCCATTCTCACTTAGGGGAATGATAATATTCAACTCTGGCTAGACAAAGCGCAGAGTTGAGTTCCGCCACTAGATTCTTTCTGCTTCCTGCTATGTGGGTAAATGCGTGAAACATTAAATTGAGAGATTCAAACATGACGTAGCATCGTTAAGCACAATGGCATTTATGATGGCTACCGAGTGGCGCCCGTTGACGATTATCGCGTGTTTAATGCAATTCATAAATTGCTTGACCTACAGAGAATTTGCCTCCTTAGTAGTTGAACCCTGGATACGTATCGTAACCAGAGCGTAAAAAAATACTTTATTATATGCATTATTGTCTCCACCGGTTACTAACTCACAAGTTACAACCATCGCGCCCACCTGAGACTCAATACTAAAAAAACTTTTATACCCCAATAAAAAAATTGAACAAGCAAGCTACACACCTAGTAGACACTTGTATAAACATGGAACAGCTATTTATACGGCATAATTTTATACTTTTTTATCAAGTGTTATTTATAAGCAAGCTTTACGAAGGGGCGCCTGACAACAGACTACCACTTAATACGCTAAAACCTATAGACGACAGCGTTAGACATTTTCCAAGTAAATGTTGGATACAAGTACCTATTTGTTATTACATTTTTGCGTGACCTGTTTTCTATTATTGTATACCTATTTACTTCGAACGAGCAATAAAGCTTAGTCGTGTATAATACTAATGATTACAAGTAAAAGCAATAAGGAATATAGGTTAATATTTTTCTAGAAAATCCTATAATTTTAATAATATTACATAAAATTGATTTAATGGATATATCGCGTACAACCATATAATGAAATATATTTACTTTCCTTCGAGTAATTTCACTCAGTTTAAGTACAATCACAGATCCACACTGTGCTACGATGCCGACACCAAAAATGTGATTCTAAGATCTGATAAGAATAAAAATTGAAGACGCTTTAAAATACATAGTAATACTAAAATAGATTACAATAGAGAAACAAGAACGATCAGGAGAATGATACTTTATCGACTACTTACTAAGCTGTCAACTCAGCAAGGACACGACGTGCACGAAATAGAAACTGGCGCGTTATCGAAAGATGTTTGTTTTAAAGCTCACATAGACGATGACCAAATTATGTAAATATGAAACTAAGATATTTTGCGCAGTTACTTAAGTTAAAGGCATGTTCGATGGAATGTAATAAAAACATTTTATCATTACCCAGTGAGTTGTGAACATCGCAAGGACGAATCCGAAGGTGTGTCCGAAATAGAAAATATTTTTATGGTTATTTGCGTCCTGGCCGTCGAGCTCCTATGTAATTGGTACAGTGATTATATAGGCGACCATCCTATTTATTTTTTGATATTTTTGTGGACTCAAGAAAAAAATGTACATTAAAACAATTTAAAATTGATATATTTGTTGGATTTTTCAGTGCTAGTTCTAACTTTAGGTGGACTAGGACGTAACTTTTTCATTGGTCAGGATATTTTTTCCTCTTTGTTACAAAAATACTCCTACATGATAAATATTAATTTATATATATGTGAATATGTTTCAATGCAAATTAAATATTTAATCAGCGTTAGTTATGTACTACGTAGTACTTCTGTATCGTATAACAGACTGAACCGAAAGGGCTTTTATTGTGTTATATATTTTTTACTATTACTCATAAAACCGCAAGCATACTGTCTGTATATATGGATTTAAAAATAATAGGATACCCATTATATTGCACACGCAACAAAATGTAAATGTTATACTTAAAGAAATCTCCATACTCACCTATACTCTTCAAAGTAGATTCCACATGCAAAATTTCAGCTTTCTACGTCTAGTATTTTCAGCTGTGCGTTGTCTGTAACTCAGTAACGGAACAATTTTATATATAAGTATTTATAATATAGATAGAGCTTTCGTGTAAATCGTGATATCATTAATATTAGAGTAATAACGTCTAACTAGATTATGATAATTTAATTGTTGTTTAATGGTAACCTCTTTAAAGGAAACAGCCATCGGCATTGTGTCTACTTTTATAGGGGTCTAACGACATCAGAGCGATAATCGTCAACGGGCGCCACTCGGTAGCCATCATAAATGCCATTGTGCTTAACGATGCTACGTCATGTTTGAATCTCTCAATTTAATGGCCGTCTCGAATAAAACAAATACAATTTACATTAAATATTTGTATAAGAGTGATAAAAGTATCCAACCAGCTTATATCTTAATGACTAGAATTAGCAGTTATTAGTGACTTTGGAATATTTTTAGTCAATTTAAACTAACCACCATCTTTAATATTTACAACTTTTTTTGGTTTATTGGAGTACGTAGCCCATGGTGTCCCATTTTCCAAATGGATCATATAATGCTTAAATACAGTCTCTACATTGTTACATTATTGAAGAAGTTGAATCTTAAATCACATATGTCACTGAATCGACGAATCTGACGTGAGCGGTGAGTGTAACTCTACCCAGTTTTTACGTAGTCAGTACGCAGTTCTTATACGTGAATCATTTATCGTCGTTTGAGTTTGAATCCCTATTTGTTATGTACTTCATACTTTCACTAACGTTACCCTTGTAATACTATGTAATAATTTATTATCTAACAGTGAATTGGTTTTTTATAACCGTACATAAACTAAAAGCATTTAATTCTTTAGGTATATCTGATCCTAAGTGATCCTTATATATGTAGGTACCTATGTATAAATAAATAAAAGTACTCTCGTATTTAACGACCTTTGTTCTATCCACGCTATAAAACTGACAATACTGGTTTATGAGGATGAAAAGAGTTAAAGCCCGAGTACGTCTTCGACAATAGACTGCTACACTCGCATATATAAGAGAACGTATATTCTGTAAAAAGCTCTATCTATATCTTGGCTATCGTAATCATTTCTGTAGACACGTTGCATACAACTTTTATTATAAATGCTGAACACGCGATCGATACATGCAGTCTCAATACGTACGTGGGTATATTATTGAAGAATCAATATCGCGTTACTTATTTACAAGCTGCTGCACTCCTAATTGAAAGTGTTTCGTAAATTATTAACTCGAGGTGAAGAGTACTTTCTTATGCGCACGAACCCTATGCGCACTATAACTAAAAGAAATATAAAAGTTGTTACTTTAATCTCTTATCCAAACCTATAACGACAATATAACATTATTACTAACTACCAGTGGCGAGGAGCGAAAATTTTAGTTGGGCAAGCCGGTAAATTCAGGGAAGCCGATATATTTTTAGGGAAGCCGGTATGTATATTTAGGGAAGCCGGTATAGGATGTGAAGGTATTTAGTAATTTCACCATCGATTTTTGGTGATGACCTTTTTTTAGGTCTTTAAGATGTCTGACCTTGGTTTTTTTAATTTTAAACTTCATTGCAATTCGAGCTCCACATTTTCCTGGCGACCTTTAATTTTTTTAGGTAAAATAATTAAAGATCGTAAAAAATTACTCGTACTTTGAAAAGTGAGGCAAGCCGGTGGGAACCGTATTGTATGGACGCCTCGCCACTCCTAAGTACGGATACATATGCACGCATGTAAATTTAAACAATGTGTTGTTATAACAGAGCTCATATCAATCCTCATGTCTTCGTCTAAGTATTAGACGAACTTTATTTTACTTTTTAATGCATAAAGTTATATGTATTTAGAAATTATTACTTAACTACTGGGATACCCGCCTCTAACGGGACGGGACGCAGCGGCGATCAGGCGGAGGGAAATTGTATTCTAATGATTTGTGCATAACTGTAATAATATTTTGACAGATTCTCTTCGCCTACCCCATAAATGCGTATGACCAATGATGATTCCAGAATTATGTCGTACTTTTCGCATTTTAGCAAAAATAAACTACTTGAGACAACCTGATGACTATGCTGATTTAATGATTACGTTAGCGAGAGCGGCCGATCCAAAATTTGCGTCATAGCTGAAGTACGTACGTGACACGAGGCTTTTATACGTACCTAGTCTACGTATATATTTTGGTGCAGTACTGTTATTAATCTTGGTGCAATAAGCCTGCATTGTATACATAATATAATTAAAAATCTATGTTTTTATGCTTAATATAAAAAAAATATGTTTTGTTTGATGTATACGTGTGTACTGTGTAATCTCTTCAGATTCAGTAATCGCAATAGTTGAAATTGCTTTGACGTAAAAGTAAAAGGCTTTGACGTAACTTTCTTCATGTCTGGTGTTTAAAAAACAATACCATCTAATAGGTATGCTAAGAAATTATATATTTTAAAATCCTATAAATATTGTAAGCGACATTTAAACACTAAACATGAAATATATATTCTTCCAAAATGTTATGTAGTTATATTATATAAGTCATAGTAAGCATTTACGTAACCCCCTTTACTGTTATTCATAACAACAATTTGTTCAAGACGTAAATAAATTCCGTTCATATACGCTGTAAGCGTATAGTAATCATAAGAGAGGGAAGACTCGAGAAGACATCCGTCCGTAATTCATTGAGTGGAGCGTCCTCGAATCGCTTATATAACGGCCCACGCCTGTATTATTTAATGTATTTTATTTCTAAAAACCTTTTCACAATTTGGTTTCATTAATTTCTTATTTGAAATTAATTTAAAAAAATAAATTTAATATGCAGATTCACAGTTCATTAATTATTGTTATGTAAGGGGCACCTCTGTGCACTCTAATCTGTGTACGAGTGCTTGGCCAAAAATGTTCAGTTCTTTTATTATGGCGATTCGAACGTGGCAATTGAGCACAATGTTACGTTGTATGGAGAACACGCGAAAGAGGATTGATCGGTATAAAAGAGATAGTTACACTATGAGAGAAACACCAAAAATGGCGACAACGTCGTAACGCAGTGAAGTAACTCCCGGCTGGTGTCAATCGTTGTGGATTGCATCGTAAAGGAATGCTTATATTTCACCGCCTCTGTCAAACAAAACCCGTTGTTTAACGGAATCTGCCACTCAAGACGCAGTCTACACAATTGAGCTGAAAGTAGAAAAGTAGAGAATGACGTGATTTATCAAAAGAGAGTAAAAATACTTGCCTACCCGCAATAATGTCGGAGAACGGGAAAATAATAAAAATATGTAAGAATCCATCTACTTTCTTCAAGCACGTCTGATATTCATCGAATACTTCCTTTAACCAGCATCACATGCTCCAAATACGTGACTCATTCAAAACAATTTACTCGCTCAATATGTCCCAGAATTTCGGGATTTTTGCAATGAGTACTATATTAGTACATTTAACCAGATTGAGAAAATTATCCTTATTTTAAATGCCATACAGTACAACTAACTTATACTTTACAGAAGATTTAATTTTCCTTTTTGTCCATTAGAACGTTCTTCGTATAAGGCTTAGATGAATGAACTTAAATTGTTTTACAAAAGGTCCTTACGTCCGTGCAAGCGTCGGACAATTTGTATGTGCTATCCGCACATACAACTTATATATACATATATAGTCGTTATAACTATTATATATAGTAGCTACAAATAAATGTCAATATTATTATAAATTAGGTGATCCGCTATTAAAATTTTAAAAATAATATCTTCTTTTTATAATTTTTTTACTAATCGTAAATATAACTTTTGAAAACTGCACATAAATGTTTTCAGTTTTTTAGTTCACAGTTTTCAGTATGTATATAGATTTATTTTAGACACTGATCTCATATTTTTATGCTTAACATACCAATCTTAAAAATTTAAGTTAAAACTTTGTATTTCATCAATCTTTATTACAGACTGGATTATATCCGTAGAAAGATGGGGTTAACGTTCCCCTCTAAAATTTTATTTTCCACCCTAAAACGATATTGGAAAACGCATTGTAAATTAGAACGCTCCGTCGCATAAACGAGATGGATTTATCGCTTCAGCCAATATACAAACAATAATAATAATGAACGAATGACCTCGTGTTGATTATATTTGGATAACTAAAATTTATTTATATAAGAAAGCACAAGTTCTCAAATAACTGCTGAATTATTCTCAAATATACATAGGGGTTAAATATGGATGGTGATGCTAATTGTCGATGGAATTATACAAATTTTATTGCTTTACGCATATTCTGCATGTAGACTCAGTTTTTAACACGATTTCGAAACATTGTGTCATATGTGATGGAACCCAGCTACGCGTTTGTCTTGCCAGAGGGAGGTAATAAAAATATAAATTGACTTTTCTTTAATCAAAACAAACTTTACACACATTATAAAACTTATTATAGTATCAGCTAAATACATCTATAGACAGTCAAGATGTTCCATTAGTATAAAAATTGAATACCAAATAAATATTTATTTTGTGTCAGATTGCCGCTTCATTCGCTAACTGTCTATAGGCACATGTTATTTTTGTTTATTTACTGTTTTCATAACAACAATAATAGATAAAATGAAGGCTCCATAATCCCTAAGGGTTGTAACAGTATCGGGCAATTTGCCAATGTGCGTGGGCTTGAATGTCCTCCGTTCCTATTAAAGACATACGAAGGTCAAACTGGAATGTAAAAATAAGGTGCCAAACAATGGATGTTTAGTTCTGAAATAAATATTTTTTTCTAATGAGAACATTGATGTTTGACATCGTTCTATGATCTGAGGCTTCAATTAATATTTAAACATTACTTAATTATAAATTACTATCTTAATAACAATTGTATTCTATACCAAACGAGAAATTATTCGCATTCTCTGAATGGTATCTGAAGTATTTTTAAAGTTAATATTTTTTTTATTAAAAACTACTCGTTGTTATAATGTTTATTGTGCTGTATACATACGCAATAAACAACTCTTGCATTAACTAATAATAATAATTTTGTTACACAAATTTAAATCGACCTTCTGTTTTTATGCCGTAATAATAGACCATATAATAACATATACAAAAATATTTCATTCACAATCACAACAATAATAACCGGAACTCAAAAATCACGGCCATAATTAATTAGCTGTAATATTGACCTACTAATGAAATAAACTTCATACTTCTTTTCTTTGTTTCAGGGCTAGGCCAGCAATTGAGTTCACGCAAGATATAGAATCGCAATATAATCTCTTAGCACTGGTTCATTCACTCGAAAAACGCAACGGCGTGTGGTAGCTCGATATGCGTCAACGCTTTGTGTCATGACTGTGACACAACAACGTTCACCATCCACATTGCGCATCAGTCTATCGATAACCGACCCACTCGATTCAAACTGCCAAGTTTCGATTTCATCAGCGTGCTCACTACACTAGGAAAATACAAGACGTCTGGACGTCGCACCAAGTATCAACACTGTACACTGAGTACTCGATGCGGTAGACGTCAAACGATAGTGATGCGCCATATACGCGCTTAAACTATATACTGGCCTGCTAAACAAACTATTCGAAATTCAAATTTGTATCTGTTTTGACGGGTCGCCCATCAAGTGTCTTGTATATAAATAAAAATCAAAGTGTTTTAACAGTGTTTTAAAGCTTTAGTTGTGATATATAAATAGTGCACGATGACATCGCGGTCTAAGGAGAAAGTAGCGGCGGCTTTTCGGAAGCTATTTCGCTCTCCAGAGAAACTTGACAACGAGGGAGCTGGCCCGAGCGGATCGCCAGCCAGACGCGGGCTATTTCGCCGTCACAGGTAAATAATAATATAAATTGTAATTCGGTGAATTGGTTTATAGTTTATAGTTACTAAAAATTCTTAAATTTATGATACAGACATTTAAAAATCATTAATATTTAAATGTATATATCGTATATTAAAACAATTTTTATATGTTTATAATTAAAATCTTAATACTTTTTATAAAAAAGTAAAATGTCTGGACATTTGCAGACCATCTTTATAGGGTAAACATGTGGGCAAGTAGTCAAAAATTAAATCGATTATAACATGTGTTAACATGATGTTGTACACGAAGAAGTTTTTAATAAACTTATATTTTTTGCATTTGCTGTTTATAACATGATGGATGATCGTTAAAGATTTTATAGAAAAAAAAATGAATAGAAGCTTTGATTTAATGTCATTCTAACATACTTTCGTTGATCCTTTACTATTTAGCTATATTTTATTTATTAGTTATTACGAGTATTAGTATATAGAATATATTGTACTATATTCTTACAGTACAAATATTAAGTACACTTAACAACAGTGTACAACAATAATCTCTAATGCAATTAGAAATATTGATTTTTAAAATTGTGTAAACCCTTTTGAACAGCACACCTTGCCGTACCAACTATTTATTCAACGAATAACGAACAAATTTCTTACTTCGGGTTGCAATTTTAGCTTTGTTTTTAGGTTTTTAAAATTAAAGATTGTTATTTTATTTTCATACAATTCAATAAAATTGTATGGTGCAATAGGAGTCCATGTATGTAAATACAAAAGTAAATAACGTTCATCTTTAATTATTTATTAAAAAATATATAAGTAGTCATATAAATGCGATTATTATTATTTGTATTAAATCAATATTTCTCCTATCTTTTCCGGAATACACAATACATTTGCAGAACTTTTATGTCCTTAGCAAAATTATAATACGGCGCGACCTAATACCTATTCCCGATATTTAAATTTTGTTAACAAATAATTATTTTGATAGAATAGACATGTACGAGTATGTGTGAGCGTGTGTGATTGATTTTATGAACACTACCTGCGTTTTTTTTACATTCATACAACTAATTATTATATTATGTTATATACAATTATTTAGGTTTAAAATCAGTAATTCGAGCTACTCACCTATATGGAGCTAAATTTCTAAACAAAGATAACAAGTCATACACAGTCTTCCTGTTTATAGCGCGTAAACAAAGCAGTCAATTGCTAACTTGAAAACGAAACGCAATACAATTTGTATATTCATGTTTCATTAAAAAAATCTATAGATACAACAACAATGATTCTTTCAAGTTTACTTTCGCTATGTTACTTACTCTATTGACTATGTAACACCTATTTGTTATGCCTTAACTAATTACTTATTTAACCTATATCTACATATGTAACATTTTTGGAAAAAATGTCATTTAAATACAATAACTTTTCGTTTCGATGTAATTTATATTATTAACAGAAAATAATAACACCGATTAATTTTAAATAAATATAGCATTAGGTATATTAAATGTACTTTAAGACTATCAATAGACAATCGAAACGTTTGCTACATTGTTTATTTTTAAAATGAGAAATGTAGGTACCAATTACGAGAAGTGTAGCCGATGTCAAGGAAGTACAAATCCGTGCCGAAGTCTCCATTTCAAAACGGCACGAGACAAAGACTTTGTGAGATACGTACAATATATGTATATGACGACAGACATACTGCGTCACACCAATGCGGAACAGAAAAACCGGGTTTGCCTACAAGATATGTCACACAAATTAGACCTTTCCTCTAGATACGTCATGTTTACATGTTTATAACCGTTCAGTAGGTGATATTTTAAGTATCAAAGGTAGCAATTCATAAAAAGAGTATTTTATAAAGATTCCACAACTTCACGTTGTTCCTGCCTGTAAGGGTAGACAGAAAACTTTTTGTCCCAACACTCCTTTCAAAACTTTCCGGATCACAAATTAAGTACATTTTAAAATATTATAACAATCAAAACATAGCTGTTTACACAAAGAGGTTTTTAAAGTTCATTATAGATAACAAATATTTGTTAAATTAAAACTTGAAATTAAAAAAATAGTTGAATGTCCAACGTATCATACATCGGCATTACCAGAGAAAGCTGCCTGTCTCGTAATTTACAGCGATACACTATCAGTGTAGCTATTAACGGAGCGACAAGCCGGCTGCCATGTAATTCTAATATTTATACTGGACCATTTTAAACATATATATACCTACATATAAATACAAGAGGCGTCGCTCCGACTTCTTCGTTTGTTGTTAGGTTTATTTAAAAAAAAAAAATTGTTTAATTCTAACCGAGATTTTATAAACAAATACAATTATTATATATATTTAAATAAAACACAAAAATAATGTTGATACCTATACTTAAGTATTATTACCTTATTATAATTAAAAAAAAATATTAAAGCAAACTTAATGACAAAAGAGACCGTTGCTGTTAGCAAATAAAAAAAAATTGGATATCTGTAGACAGATTATTTTATTATTGAAACAATTTTTATTGCTTCTATTGTTACTACAAATTAGATATAATAAAATTTTAAATGTATTTTTATTTACGCAGTTCATATCGCACATAATACAGTAATCGAGGCCGTTGACCGGTGATGCACATTCTGCAATCAGACCTTCAATAAAGCGTTAGACTGTCTATTATAACAATGTCTTAAACTGCGATTATATATTGTACTATGGACAGTTCATTTATATTACTAAAATACTTAATGGATTTCGGATTACTTGACAAATAAACACGTATACAATAAGTAGTATAGCTTATAGGTTCACGCTGTTTACCGCATATAGCAGGGTAGGCAGAGGGAACCAGAGAATCTAGTGTTAAGACACTCCGTTCTCTTCTAACATTCCATTCCCACTTTCCGCCGACTATAGTATAATAAGTAGTAATTTTGGATAAACATAAAATGTTCTATTTATCTATATTTTTCTTCGAAACTGAACTCATTATCGTTATCTTCTCGTAATAAATACAACATCCTGTGGTTAAATATAATTAATATTTTATTATTACTGTATGTATTGAATTTGTGTTTTCTATTATATGTATTGAATATTTAAATAACGTTAAGTAAATTGTTTATACGTAATGATAATAATGTTTAATAGTTTCATAAAAAAGTTACTATAAATAATTAAAATAAGACAGAAAAAAAATATTTTTAAAAATTAATTTAGAAAGAAAAAAGCTAAGGAGAAATGGCAAAATAATAATTATAATAAAAATAAATATATTTCAAGTTTACAACAAGTAGAATTAATAATATTACTACTAACATATATACTAAGTATAAAAAGTCAATGTTAGTAATAAATATCAGTAAAATAAATGTTACATGAGAATGTTATTTAAGTACTCATCGGGTGAATTACACTTGCTGTCACGAAAACAGTTTTAGATAACCTAAATTACGGCTTGTTGAATTGGGATTTGTGACCCAAATTCTGAAATGAATGATTTGTTTTTAGTATTTTCTGATGAAAAGACACCTGAAAACATAAAGCGACAGTAATTGACTGCTAACTCAGTTTTAATTATGCTACAAGCTTCCGCTTGCGAATTCTACTTCAAGGATTTTAAATTGAATTTAAATTATAATGAAAAATATGTGCTTCAAACATATTTTATGAAATTTGAAATATATTTTTTTTAATCACCTCATAAAATATCTGTATAGAACAGATATTTTATCAGAATTCATCAAAATGGCTCGACGAAGTTCTGTTTAAAACTTTAAAAAAATATTATCAATGGGATACCAGTCAAAAATAATTTTGCCAGTTTTTTTAAATATATTTTAAAAGTAATTTTGCTAGTTGATTTAAAAATATTTTATACAATCGGAAATTTTCAGAGATGGTGTAAGCCCAGCGGAAGCGCCTGCAAGTTTGCCGTCAAGTCCCACTGCTTCATCCATTGCTAAGAAAAAATCTGGAGGATCACACGACGTACGAGAAAGAGCAGCGGCTGTGCGGTCACGCAGGCTCATGAAGGAGCTCAAAGAAATACAGCGATTGCAAGACCACAGATCTGATCCCGTTTTTACAGTGAGTTTTGGGAGTGATATTCTAAACGATAAATATGTCATGTTGAAGTTATATGTTTGCTTATAACAGGTTTCAAAACGTTCATATTTATTATATTTTTAAATACGATAGTATAATTAGGATTTTAAAAAAAATGCGCTTAAAAGAAAGATAATTACGAATAAATGAAAAACAATTTCCCTGATTGTAACTAAATTTAATTTGGACCACATCAGAAACACTAACATATATGTATAAAAGAATAATTAAAATTTGTTTACCCATTAAAAGTGACGCGGTAATAAAATATGCAGAAATTTGAGAGTATATGATTCGGTGACAATTCTCTAAAGAATGATTGATATTCACATAGATGTAAGTGAACATTATTATAAAACAAATCTTAAAATCCAATCATAACCAGAAAAAATCAAGTTTGTTTTATCTTCAAATCTTCACTCATCTACAACATGAGTGTTTGACTGACAAGAAAATCTTTATAAGCGATTATGTCGCTTATAACACATTTTATATTCCCAATATAGAAATGTCAAAATTATGTATCGATATAGATGTAACCATAGAGGTATTTAACTTTTTAAAAGTATGTATTTGTGTTAGTATGTATGTCAGTTTTATGTAGGTATTTGTAATTATTATTTATTTATTGTTATAATTTTTTGCACTGTTTTCCGCCAAAAAAGATGTCTCACATAAGTACGCAATCAATAATGGTTGCCTGTAAGAGATCACTTTTAGTGATAAGGCCGCCTAAATTCTTTATTTATTATGAGCAATAAAGTGTTTTATTATGATTATTGTTAACTTTAATAATAGTAACATATTTGTCTACAATCACTAAAACGCTTATTTTCACTTAAAGGTAGAGCTAGTAAATGACAACTTATACGAGTGGCACGTGAGGCTGCATCAGATAGACCCAGAAAGCGACTTGGCGTCAGATCTACGAGAGTTGAAAATACCTAACATTTTGTTACACCTCATATTCCCGGAAAATTTCCCCTTCGCGCCGCCGTTCATGCGTGTTATTGAGCCGCGAATAGAGAAGGGATTCGTAATGGAAGGTACACACACATATTTCTATAATGTCTGTATTTTTCTGACAGCCTATACGAAAATGTAAGGCATATTTTGTTTTTATTTATTTTTGGCTATTTGTTTGGGAGATCCTTATCTGTGTATTTATTTTATATAAAAAATATGAAAGCAATCTTTTATATATTTATATTGAATACTACATTCCACGTGTAAGACAGACATGTATTTTCAATATATTGTTCCCCATTCCATGTACTTGGTTATCTAAGATCGGGAAGATGCAAAGTTTTAACAATGATCATTGCGTTTGATTAATTATAATTAGCCTTCTAAATCAGAACTTACAATTTTTTTTATAATATAATTGACTGAAATACATTTTATGACAAAAACAACAATTCACTAAAGTTAAATGACTAAATGCAAGGAATTATTTATCTTATGTCGAAAATTATATTAATCATTTAAAATTTTAAGTATATTTTATATACACACGTAATGCCTTAAATTAAATCAAAAGGTGGAGCCATATGCATGGAGCTGCTAACACCTCGCGGCTGGGCGTCCGCCTACACAGTGGAGGCGGTGGTGATGCAGTTCGCGGCGTCGGTCGTCAAGGGGCAGGGGCGCGTGGCGCGAGTGCCGCCGCGCTCCTCACGCGAGTTCTCACGACGACGTGCCGAGGAAGCTTTCCGTTCCCTCGTCAAAACACATGATAAGTACGGGTGGGTCACACCGGCGCTATCCGACGGTTGAAACATTGATAAGGTATATACTGTTAAATAATATTGATTCATATTATATCATATTGTTGTTTATAGCGAACGGAGATTATTTCTATAATTAACCAAAAAAATACTAAAACAACTAATATATGAAAAAAATCGATTGCAGCAGAAAATAGCCAATAATTTATATTTATTTGCTACAGGTGTCGCTGTAAAGCAGGCGAAGAGGAAGAAGGAAATGAAGAATGGATCTCTCGTAGTTTTAACTGTATTATTATTGTAATTATTTTAGTTACGAATAGTAAACAAATCTGTGTAATTTTCTAATTTTATTAAATCTTGTCTTTAAGTACAGTAAAAATTGAATGTCTTTGCAATTACATTTGGATGTACTTAGTTTAGTGAAGTTATTGCGTATGACAGCAATGTGCGCTAAATTTGTATAAATTTCAGGTTAGTATTAATTGTTGTAAATAGTGTGTGCCAAAACGCATTGTACTAAAAGTGTCAATGTTGTGCTTTTTTAAAGATTTTTATCGTCACCGTAAGCTTCAATTTTTGTATTTTCAGAATAGGCACTATAGTTTAAATATACTATTTGTTCTTTGTATCTTCTTTCTAGCAAAAATCATGTATCAAAATTTTTATTATAATATGTCCGTCCCGAAGTCATTTAATCGTTTGTATTATAAATAAGAAAATTATATTAATCAATTGAAAAATGACAAGTAAATTTATTATTTTAATAATTTTTCACAAAAAATTCACCTCAATATAGGCAGTATTAGAAAAAATTTTATAGTATATTTTTAATAATCGAAAATTAATAATGCTCAATTCAAAAATATAAAAAGCTGCAAGTACATCATTTTAATGTTTATAATTACCATAGAAATTTATAAAGACAAATCTAAATTGATGTTGTTGATTTGTTTAGTGAACCAAAGATGTTTATTTTCTATGTAAGTGTGAAATTCAGCACAATTTATGTATAGCTGAATAAAATATATATGTATACAATGTTATGAGTGTAATAAATTACTTGCTCAATAAGAAAACCTATTTCATTTCAATATTTCCTATTATTAACCTGTTAACGGGAGAATAAACTCTTTTTAATCCAACAACAGATTGCAAGAATGTGAAAATTATTGACACATTGTCTATATGATGGCATATATATAACCACTCTAAGATTTAATAGATAAGAACAATGTAGAACATAATGCGTTCAATATATGATTAATTCCCAAGACGAAAAATGTCATCATGCCCATTGCAGTATTTCGTCATATCCCATTAACAGGTTAAAACAGATGAAACTGAGAATAAACTTTACATATATGTGATTAATTGATTGAACTAGAAACTTACATTACCCTTGTCTGTTGTCTACTAGAAATATGCGAGGACAAAAGTGTTTTTCATGTTTAACACATATATGGATGAAACACAAACAGATTTACAAATTTAAAAAAATATGTCAAGCACAAAGAATCTTAACATTTTGTTTATATCCAAGGTATGATCAAATATCAGCTGTGCTTATATGTCAATATTCACATACTTTGCTCCCCATTTTTATGATATTCATTATACTAAAATTAGCTTCACTTCTGTAAAAACACTAAAGTTGTAAGTCTTATTGTTGTAGAATGTTTGATTCAACAAAAAACACATTTTCTTAAACTGTTTTTATGATTAAAAATAAGTGTTGTACATTATTTTAACCAGTTACATTTTATAGGAAAAGTAAAATTAAATAAGTGTTGTTAGATTGAGATGCTTGTTACAAGAGATCACTTGCCACCTCTCAGAGCCAATACTAAATGCAGAACAGATCCTCCTTGAACTTTGTAGTCTTGAGCTGTTTTTTCATCATTCCTAATAAAGGAAAGTATAAATTAGTTAAGTATAATTTAGTGCAAAACATGCTAAGACTATATATTCATATATTAGTTCCACAATGACTTTCAATTTTAATTTCATAATATAATAAAATAAAGTAAAACTATGAAAAAGCAAGTACTTGTGTAACATAATTTAATAATTCCTATACGTATTTCATCTTAATTACGTACATCTGTTTTCCAGAAAATATGAGCCTTTGTTGTTGTGGAGGAATGCCTTCCTTCTCTTCCACTCGTTCCTTAATGCGCTCCACTTTGTCTGTAGGTTCTATGTCTATTTCGATTTCTTTGCCGGTTAGCGTCTGAAAATCAAGAAAAGCAAGGTTATGATTGTCTTTTTATTTCCTAGAAGCTTTCATTTTACTGATAATAATTTTGTTCGTTTTACCTTAACTTTAATCAGCATCTTGACTTTCTTATAAATGTAATTAAACCGAAAAGTAATATTATGCTCTTACAGAAATAAAACTACTTCAACTTATTCTTCTTTCTCCTAAATCGACAAAGTTGCAGTTGAATTAACCAATAGTGACATTAAAAATTGAAATCAAGATTTTGACTTTTTGATTCAATTATTTTGACATTGATTGTTTTGACATTTGACAGATACAGGTTACGTTCATAAAAATTATTGACAAATATTTCACTATTCTGATATATCTATAAATCCGCCAAATAAAGTGTAAATGTAAAAGTTTTTTTTCAGATTTGAACCCAAAATATAGTAATATAAAACAAAGCCTCTCAGTATTCATCGTAATTAATCAATATTTTTTATTGTTTATTACTTAATTGCTTCGATTTCATTTTCTTATTTAATAAAATTTAGTGATCTTTTAATATTCAACGTATTTAGGTACTTAATATAGTTTATTAAAAATTTATAAGCTTTCTAAACCTTACATTATCTTCTAATTCCACTGTTAAAAACGTTTTACTTTCATTTATATTTTATGTTATACATAAAATATAAATTAAATATTACGTAATATTATATAATATAATAATATAATATTACGTATGTTAATTAAAATTATAAATTTATACTTGATTTACATTTAAATAACAATTACAATGTAAATGTTGTATTTAATTACCAGAAAAACTAAATATTGAAACAGTAAAAAGTAAAACAAAACGCTAATCAAGTTTATCTAATTTCCGAGGCTGCTAGAATAAATTTATCTTAAAAAATATTGAATTTGATATTCAAAAACAAATATTTATTATTCAAATATCGAGTCAAAAAAAAAATTGACAACATGTGTTAATTTGTAATTTGTACATCCCTGATTTGAGTGATTGACGTTTGATATATTTAGTAATCGTGAACTTCAATGTTTTTAATCAAAGTTTTTATAATTTCAAATTAGCTACGTATTTTGTTTAGAGACTGAAAAAAAGACTATTTATTAAATATTCAAATAGATATTTGTGTTTATCTATTCGAATTCTAATAATGTCGAATATTGATGAAATATTTAGAAGAATAGAAATACTATTTGAAAATGGTAAGCAAAGTTACAAATGAGTTGTATATTTAAGTATTTTGTAACTGTAAATATTTAACATTTTCTATAATGTTTAAATTTTTTGCAGGAAATGAAAATCAGCTAATTTTCAATATATTAACAAATGATTTTAAGACCGACACACTGAATAATGATAATCGAGCATTTACTTGCCAATATAATAGTATAAAAGCCTATTTAGAAAACATTATTAATGAAATTGATGTGCTGGCTACTGAAATAAGAAATAGTGATGTTCTTATCAGTGTAAAAAATCAAAAATTATTAAGAACTTGCTACCAAATTCTAACCTCATTTGGTATCTCTCTATGCTTGATTCCTGGTGTAGGTATTAATTTGTCAAGACGATGTATTAGTGCACATTTTTTACAGCAAATAGTGTTCTCAGATGAACAGAAATATGAGTTTTTGACAAAATGTACTGACTTTCTGACCAGAAGTTACGATATTCCTATTCTCAAAAATATAATAATTACTTTTCATTTGTCTGATTATCTAGCAGCACTTATCCAATTAGCTTTTGCTCCAATTAAGAAACCTGGGATTTATCCTAACTTTACTATGACTGAAGAGATTTATAAGAAAATAAATTATGGGAGACAAAAATATATTAATATTTATGAATATTTAGTTAATAATTGTTTCCAACCAATGTTGATGAAAGAATTATTGGTACTACAAAGTGTAAGTGACCCCTCACCACCACTATTTGTGAAGAGAGCTTTAGCCAAGGAGATGAGCAGAAGACTAACAGCATCAGGTGGATTGCTTAGCTTAATAAGGTGTTTTATTGAAACAAATGAATTAGATACAGGAGTAGAATGGAAAAAAATTGATACAATTTGCAAGATAGTAGCCACTAAACATGGAAACTTGACTGAAGATGAGTATTTAATGAATATTGTATCTCAGTTAAAGCAAATTATGCTATTAAATAATGCTCAGTATCTAGCAACTGCTATTTCATGCTTATTTAGCCTGCTAGAAAAATTTAGTGAATGTGAATGTGTAATTAATTTAACCACAGAAATATTCAAGTTGTTTGATTATGAAAATCTTTTGGCCAAAACAGATCTTCCTGGTACAATGATATTGAGTCCTCAAGAAATTGATCATAATATACAAATTTTCCATGCTTGTACTAGTATAATTAATATTGATATTCCACCACCTTACTCTTTGACTCCTAATTTGTATGTGCTATTTTTACTCAATATAAAATGCACAAAAGCTGAAATTAATTCTAAAATAAGAAGTATTATACTAAAAATTCTGGAAAGTTTAGATCAAACGGAATTAAAAAATGTGATGGAAAGAATTTTATTTGGCTGGAAACATTCAAAACCATTTGATCTTTTAATTGAGGAATATGATTCGGGCTTAGCTATAAAATGTAGTTCTACTCACATAGAATACCAGCTAGATGCCGCTGCTATGCTATTTCTAAATATCTTTGAAGTCATATCAAATGACACACTGGTTAAAAATATATTTGAGTTATGTCTACAAATATTCATTGATTTATGTAAGACAAGATACAAAATAACAGATCACGAAACACTACAACATGAATCCAAATTAATAACAGCAAATGATGAAAAATATGCACAAATGTTACAAGTTCTTGCTGAAATATCATCTTCTCAGAAAATTATTAATATAATGAAAAGTAATCCTCTGATAGTGGTCACTTTTGTGGAGGAACTGTTCTTGATTGACAACAATGATTCAAATGATGAATGCAAAACTATAGCTTTAGTCTTGCTTAACACAGTTTTATCGAATACACCTAAAACAACTGAGTTGGAATATAAATTACATGGATTCCTCCCATTGTTACACAAAATTTCTGAATATAGTACAGAATATATTGGTATATTGTGTAAAGAAACCATGTCATTGATTTTATCAGAATTTCCTAAGAAAGAGGCAAGTCCTTATGAAAAAGCCCTTTCAGATGTTTATAATAACTTACTGCCAGTGAGAGCGCACGGAATTATGGAATTAACTAAACTAATAGATAAATGTGATTCAGAGACTATTTCCAAAAGACATTTTGTGTTTTGTTTATTTCAGGTAAATATATCATATTTTTTTTGAAGTCTTCATGTTCATTATTACTTAATACCAATGTTTTTAATGAATAACAATATATGTAAAACACTGAAAATAGTATAGGATAAAAATAATTATTTATCATATTTATATTTTATTTTAGGAACAACTGAAAGATTCAGACTCTTACATATACTTGTCTGCTGTTAACGGACTGGCATCTTTGGCTACTCAATGTACATCCGAGGTATTGGGTGTTCTATGCAAAGAATATTTAGAAATTTCATTAAACACTAACCTCACAGAAACACAGGAAAATCAAAACAAACATGCAGAACTGAGAATGAAAATTGGTGATGTTATAGTAAAAGTTACGAAAATATTAGGTAAGCTTAAAAAATAATAATTGAATCTATAATTTACTAAATTTGATGAGATGCTGTGGAGCATTTAAGACACCTATATGGCCGCTCGAAATGGTTTGGTAATGGTAGGAGGTTGAAATTTTAATTGAAGATAAATTTATAAGTAATGTGACATTGGATTTCTTCATCCAGAGAAATGATATGTTTTTTTTCAACTATCTAACAAAAAAGTCGGTTGAAATTAGAAATACTTTATCTGAAAAACGCTGTATCATTATGTAATATTTTTGTGGTTTATTTAAAAAAATGCATATATACCTAATTTTAAGCTATGTAGTATTAATACTACTAGCAATTAGACATGATAATCTAGTAGATAAATTCTGCTCATATAATATTTTTCGTCACTCAACACGCAATGTGAATTCGGACGGAAAGCGTTCAATGGAGTGTCTTAACATTAGGCTCTCTTTGCCTATCATTTTTTTTTTTTTTTGTGAGGTAATCCTTTACGGATACCCGCCCGATCGGGGACTCAGGACGAGTTATGTGGGACTCCGGACGGTGTAAAGGGCCGAACGTATACCCACTAAAACCTCACGGTGCTCCTTCTCTACCGCCACTGGCCGAGGCCCACGGGAACTGGCCCAATCATCCGTGGAAATCTCGACGGCTTCTTTGCCTATCCTGCTGTGCGACAAGCTTGACGCTACTTTTTTAAATGTATTGTCAAACATTTCCATATGTTTAATAATTAGCACAAAGTCTGCCAGAAAGTAATAGAGATTGTCTTCTAAAAAGCATAAATTCCTCTACAGTATCTTAAAACAACGATATGTACCTTTTTGTTATCAAGAAGAAAGTTTTTCTTATCAATACTATTATTTTTTTTTTTAATTAAAAACAATATTTCAGGAGAAATGGCTGTTGCGCACAAGACAATGCTTTTAAATACAATGTTATGTGCTACCAGAGATGACGACCCCTTGATAAGAACCTCGGCATTATCTAACTTAGCAGAAATTGCTTTGGTTATACACTATAGAGTGGGCACTATTATATATGAGGTAACTAATATAAATTATTTAGAGAACAATGTTAACAAAAGAGGTGATTATAATACATTGTGATGATCGTGTAATGATCATTTGACTGTAAACAAGAATGATTATGGGTTGGATTTCCATTCTGTAAACTGATCGTATGGAAATTGCTTCCATTTCCACGCTCCGCTAAGATAAAGCGCGGTGTTGAGTTCCGCAACTCAACGCGGAATTCAGATGAAATGTGGAGAATGAAGTGTCTTCAGAACAGGTTCTCTCTGCCTAGCAGCGGTGACAAGGATAAATATATAATGTCCAATACATTAACCTATAGCGACAATTCTAAGAATATATATTTTTATTTTTTATAGATATTACTGTGTATATGGAGCATTATGGAGACAGACAAGGCAATAGAGTGTCGAAGAGCGGCTGTGATGGTAATCGCCAGTCTGCTAAAAGGCTTAGGGCAGGACACATTAGTGGAACTTAAAGAAGACATACTGCCAATATACAGAACACTAAATAAACTTTACAAAGATCCCAATGAAGATTCCGTTTTGAAGTTACATGCACAAATAGCCTTGGAAGAACTAAATGACATTGTGAAACAATACCTGTCTCTACAATTACCAATGGAAAAGAAAATTATAATGGTTAATGATACAAAAGACATTGTTTTTAAATAAAAGTACAATTTTTATTTAAATATTTTTTTTATTTAACTCACTGTGTGTCTTAAATCTAATAGTATTTATGAGATTTGCGTTTAACATTTAGCATATGGCAATGTTCTAACGATCGTCTTACTTACGAGTACTGGCCAGATGTGGACAACATCCGCAATATCGCTCTCCTAATAGAACATATTGTTATTACATTTTTAAAAGCATATTAGGTTTGTAAATATATTTGTTGTTATATTCACATATACAGATGTACTCGTATAATGTGAGGTTTATCGCAAACTTAGACTAAGCTAACAAAGTATTATAAAAGTAATGTTGAAATTAATATGCGATATTTTTTACGATTTTAAACCTTTGCGCAAAATATTTTTGGTTCTCATCGTAGAGGTGCTTACAATAAAAATATAAACTATCGTATAGAAATTTCACGGTGATGGAATGTTAAAATATACCTATGTCTAGACTCTGGACATATTATCGAGCTTAAATCCTGTTACGTTCGAAGTTACAATCTTATTGTAAGAATAACATTGTAATTTTTCATAAATTTTATTATTTCGTATAAATCACTAGTGATGTTACTAAAAACTATTTAAATACTCAAAATTAAATATTTACAAAACATTACAATCATCACAATCGGTGCATTACTAAGTACAGTCTTAAAAGTATTAAGCTAATTATACCTAAGAATATAAATAAAATTACGCCTCAGATGTATCATCGCGGTCGTTTGGTTTTTTAACTTCGTCCTTTTCTGAGAGGGTTATGGAGTATACAGAACTTCTATCGGAGAATCTATCGATATTCCGCCTACTAAATATTCCACTGCGAGATAGGGACGATATGGTGGATATAGATGTGGTGTCATTATTTTTGTCTGACTGCGGAACCATCTTCCAAATTAAAAGCGCTACTCCACCAAATGCAGATACCACCAAGAACATCACTAGTGTCACTTCTCCGAACATACCTGGAAAATGCAATCAATATTTATTAGGTATATAAAACCCTTCCTTTAATCACAAAATTACTAACACACTGACAATGTACAGTAGGAGTTACTGAGCATGGAAAAATTTAACAAAAATTTAAAAAAAAAATATTCAAGGGTCATAGAGTTCACCGAAAGGAAGGATGCGGGCTACAACTGCTTAATGTTTTTGTAAGTACTTTTGTGCTGCTATAACAATTTTAACCGTATCAAAGAAATTCGATCCTGTTCTCGTCATACGCACGTGGTCATATTTTTAATATGGTCGATATAACATAAGTAACTAAGACAGGAATTAAATGTCACACAGTTAAACCAATCCAATAATAACGACAAATCTAAATATTTTTTAAGTCATCAAAGGCCAGTCAAGTGGTCATGGGTGTATACCTATGATCATTGTGACAGTCATAAACCACGATACTGAACATTTTTAAGTAGAAAAAAAAAAGAAATTATCTATTTTTGATAGTTTTATAGTGTTAATCACACACTTAGAAAACGAATAACATTTTTAGAAAACGTATAAAATTGGAAGAGAACATGATAAAACATCCCTATTACGAAGAAAACTTATAAAAGAAATTACTTTGTTGAGTTTCCTCTTTCCTTGCTTCCAATCTTGCTGGTTGTAGCCTATTATCATTCAGCTCGCCATCATAAGGCTCTACAACACCATTGGGTTTGGTCTCCACTAGCACGTCTCCCGGGTTGGTTTTGGGTAAATTTATACCTGCACGAACCGTTAACGTCTCAGGCTTGTATGTGCATAGAACGAGAAACCTAAAATATACATTTAAATATTTTTACTACATTTATTAGATGTAAATTTACATTAATAAATATGAGTAATATTTTTCTTTTTCCAACTTTCTGTTGCCTTCACTAAACTGTGTAAGTCTGTCAGTATCAAGCAACTTCGAATGTCAATATAAGATACTCTATATATTCCTATTAGGTATAACAATGTCAACTTTCACTTAGTATTGACAAGAAAGTTAAAGTGCTCGACCAAAATTTTGACTCTATCATGTCGTTATATTAACTGTTCTGTATAAACACTAAACGGTCTTTTAAAAGACCTTGACATACAAATCGACCATTATTGAAAGCGAAAATATATTGTAAGTTTTTGCCCGTATTTAGACTCACCGGCGAGTGCTGTGAGTGAGTATCGGTAGATTTTCTTGAACGATCACATAAGTGGCGACAGTTGTGTCGTTGACCTCAGAACCGCATTCGTCATGATGTATACGTAGTATGTAGGCGTCTTGGGCACTGTTAGGATTTCCTTGTAGAGAACATCTCTCTGGTCCTCCATCAGCCGCCTCCACAGCTATACGACCACCGAAATAAGGCCCCGTTGACACTTCCACTTCACTAGCGTGAGGTAAGCATTGTGTGGCACGCGCGGAGACTGTAATATCATGTAATAAGTACCGTATATTTTTATTACATTACTCATCTTAAACATATTATGGGGTAGATTATTAAGTCACATATATGTTATACACAACGTTGCGTACTAATAAACATCCTATAGTTGGATTGGAACTTAGAACTACTGTCAACAGTTAGAAAATATTAATATCAAATGTAGCGATTGTATAAACGTCACACTAAAAGATTAAACATTTAATGAACAATATACTTAAATGGATCAAAATCTCCATCTCTAGAGTAAAAAAAATAAACAATTTTAAAATGCAGAATTGCCCATGAAAGGAAACAAAATATAAATCATCTATTCCGATAATAATATTCCAGTATCGCCATACAGATTGTCAAAGTTTTTAAAATTATATAGTACGGTGTTACCTCCAGACCATAACAGTTACTTAAAGTTTCTCTGTAAATATATAAGCACATTGTATGGAAATCCAAATGTTTAATTTCTTTACATTTCGATTTAGAAATCAAATTTAAATTCTGTATAGGTATAAATAGAATTTTCCTAACGCACCTGCGTAATATTATCCGAGAGAAACTACTTTGCTCCACTTTTTAACTCGATACCGGAATAAGCTTGATCTAACTATATTGATAACAGATTATAGTATGATTATAAATAATTTATATGTTAATCATGTATAATTCAATTTTTTCTTAAATAGTAAACAATGACTTACATCCTTTGGTAGGTACGATGATAATTTTCGATCCAATAGAGTGTGGATCCGCTAAGTCTCTGGCATCCCTTTTGACAGGTCGTACTTCAAAAGAGTATGTGGTAGCCATACGGAGGCCGGTTATATATGTGGTGTACGTGCGGCCACGTTTTGCCAATGCTACTTTATTTGTTGTAGTTTCCACCATCATTCTTTCAGACCTTTGATCTTCCTCAAAATTGTCCACAACCTAGAGGCAAAAGTTTATTAGTAATAAATATAATTTTATTTGACTGATATTACATCATTGTTTATTTATATTACTTATATTTATTTTATATTTATATGTTTGTTTGAATGAAACGTAAGCTGTATTATGCTAAAATTTAATAATTCAAATAAATATATATACAAAAATAAATATACAGTTTAAATTTTTACAAAGGCAAGCTTAACTTTGCGGTCACGGCATGGTAAACATAGAGAGCTATTATCCCCCGTTTGTTGTAGCGCTACCAGAGCACGCTAGGGAGGCTGAGGCTTTTGTATTTATTTATTATGAAACATTTAAGCACGTAGCATGAATAATGATAGAGTGTACATTTATTTTTCTTGTTCAAAATAAAGAAATAACTGAAGGGTAAATGTTTTTTTTTTAGCTTTATAACGGATAAATCACTCCGTCGTCGTTGACATAACTTAAGCAAACATGTTGTCCAGTTATATTACAGTTATTATTAAAGACTCCCCAGATTTTAGTAGTTCGATCAATTTTCCGTTGTATTCTTTTGTTATTTTTTTAATATTATGTCTTTTCTTGTCATTTTGAAGGACTAGAATATAAACATTTCTACGACTGAGATACTCGTACATATGTACCCTCAATCGTCACGTTTAGTTTGATAATTGTCCCAATTTCGCCCTAAACTAGAATATGTCTAACAGTTAATGTTAGTTTTAATGGCTGTTAAAAAGTTACTCACTTTCGTCCTACACCTGTACTGCCCCCACGCTTGAAGCTCACAATAGTGTACTTGAAATGCTAGTACCATTTTAGGATTTTCTTCGTCGCTTTTTCCGTACTCCCATCGCAGTCGAACATCACGAAAGTCTGGTTCACCGATTAAGTGTAGGACTTCTATTAATTACAATTAAATAAATTTGTTAATGTTAAACGTATTCTATATAAAAAGGAAAAATGAAATTCACGCCTACTATAGGTATGTTAGAAGTTATTTCGTGAGTTAAACTTGGTTTTAATCGAATTCCTTTGTTATTTAAATTTTAAACTGAGTAGGATTTAAACTCCGCCATAATATAATATACATTATATAAATAAATGTAAAATTAAGTCAGATAAAATTTAATAAGTTTGGACTTTCATGTCAAATGACTTTAAATGACTTTAAATCTCAATTGAAATGGGACTACGTCATAAGCCCTAACTATCATATAAAAAAGAATCATCAAAATTGGTTCAATCAGTAAAAATCATAACTTTTTACTGATGGTGATACGCATAAAAAATACAGTCGGATTGAGAACCCTTCTTATTAGAAATTCTCCTTTTTAGAAGTCGGATAAAAAATTGATTTGCATACAGATTACTTAATCTTGTATATATAATACTTTTCAATATAAAACACCGAAATGTTATAAAAAAGGAATTTAAGAGCAATCAATGGACCAAATATCTGATACTCTTTATTTATTGTGTAAATATTATCAAATAAAACCTATTTAAAAAAAGGGCCTATGGCCTATTTTCCATTTTCCTTAACGTAAGTGAATTAAATAAAGTTTTTTAATGTATAAAATTAACAAGGTATAGTTTATACATATATAGCGTTTATGTTTGTATGTACGAGTATGTACCTATTTAAGTGACAAGTCTTGTCGCTTACGAACACCGTTAGGCTTTTAGTGCTTCATTTTCTACGAGAAGTCAATTTCCATAATT